>CABHPP010112273.1:0-10000 GCA_902168425.1 Peromyscus attwateri | reverse complement strand
GGCTGAGCTCCTGTCTCTGCCCTGCCTTATTTCTTCTTCTCTCCACCCAGCCATATCACTTCCTGTCTGTTGTCTATACAGATTTCCAGACCTCTATGGTTAGCCAATGGCTAGCTCCACCCTCTGATCTTCAGGCAAGCATTGTTTGTTAGAGCATAAACAAAACATCACCACACAGTGTTGTTTAACATCATGCTCACATAGCTGGCACTTTACCAGTTGTGCTCTTTCCCAATCCCTGCACAACGCTGATGAATGCTAAAGAGAGAACTCAGCATGAGAAAGTAAGTTGAAACTCCAGCACATAAAATTCCATTTTTAATACACAGAACTTCATCTGACAATGTCAAATCCATAAATGATATTGTATCTTGAAGCTCTATGTTTCCTTTATCTGAACAACTTTAAAAGTGATCTGCTGTGGTAGTGCATGCCTGTAATCCCAGGACTCAGGAGATGAAGGCAGAAGGATTAGAGTTCAAGGCCAGCCTAGGCTGCACAGCATATGTGAGACTAACCTGGATTCTGTAAGATCCTTTCTCTGAATGAACCGAAACAAATAAACAAAAATTCATTTATCAACTGCTTTAACAACCATATCATGTCTCTCTTTGAATGTTGCTCCAGAGTGATAGCAGTGTAAGCTGAATCTGGTAAAATCTCTGACCTGGAATCTAATAGAAGAAGAAATTTGTTCAATATAGAATGTGCTGTGTCTTACACACTAAAAAAAAAAAAAAAAAGATTCTTTTGTCAGTTTGTGTTACTGGGAAAATCAGAGTCCCCTCTTAGGGTTCTTAGTCATGTTGATAAAGCAAATTGAGCAGGGACTCAGAAGAGAGCTCTAGAACAATTTTATTAGTGTTTAAAGGGAAAAACCCCTAGGTCAGCCAAGCTAGAAATCTTGACAGCTGCCCGAAGGAGGGAGAGGGAGATGAGAAAGAGAGGAAACCATGCTACTTAGACGTAACTACATGGTGGACAAGCAGTCGCCTGATGGGGAGAAGCGCTTTGGAGGAGGATTGAACAAGTCCACAGCACTAGAGAAAGTATACTTAGATTTTGGCCACGACCAAAAGAACAAGACAAAAGAAAGGGGTGGGGGGTGAGGGAGGGAAGCCACCATTCTGAAGACAGACAGACCTGACAGAACTTCATGGGGGGACCTCAGAGATTCTGCTAAGAAGAAGTATATAATCTCATTAAAGGGGTAAGTATTTCTCCCATCTCTTTCCATGTCTTAAGATGAATCAGCTTTCCTGGGGAGTAGTCCCTTTGCCAGGTAACTGACCTGCCCTATAGTATTAACTCTTAACAGAACAGCAACAGCATGCTTCTACCATGGGTAGCGTATAGTCTTTCGACCAGAAGTAATATCTTCCCCTTAATGGGTTTGGTAATTTGAATGTAATTGGCCCCCATGATCTCATAGGGAGTGGCACTATAGGGAGGCGTGGCCTTGCTGAAGGAAGCGAGTCACTGTGGGAGCAGGCTTTGAGGTCTCCTTTGCTTAAGCTTTGTGCAGTGTCACAGTTAACTTCCTGTTCCCTTCTGATCAAGATGTAGCCAGTACCATGTCTGCCGGCATCCTGCATGCCATCATGCTCCCTGCCATGATGATAATGGACTGAACCTCTAAATCTGTAAGCTGTCACCTCACTTAAACGTTTTCCTTTATAAGAATTGCAGTGGTCATCTGCAGACCCAAAGCTGCAGGATCTCCACAACACAGAGTGCCAGCAGGGTGTCCAGGAAGAGTCATAGTGGGGGCCCAGCATCGAACTTGCAGTGGAGACCAGGGGCCTCAAACCAGACCAGTGATTCTTTGCAATGATCACTAGCAAGTAGAGATGTCTGGGCAAAGGGGTATGTACAGTGTGACTTGTTAGGTCGCCACACTGCAGCTTCAGTGATGAGATTTGTGATTCCTTCCCTGTTTTTTCAGGTTTCTCATTTTATTGTCTTCATTTTTCTCTCTTTAATTTTGTTTTACACAGGGGTGGTGCAGGGGCAGAGAGCAAAATAAAGGGACGAGGAATGAATGAGACAACATACATGATGTGAAAAACATATAGAATAAATAAATTTTATTTTAGAAAAAAAAAAGTTGCCATGGTCATGGTGTCTCTTCACAGCAGTAGAAACCCTAAGACAAAAGGCTTTCAATGACACTAAAAATGTGTAAAATGACCACTAGTGGTCCTAGCTCCTTGGTCACTCCGTCTTTGTCAAGTAGGCTGATAAGTATAAGACAGTAATGAATGAAGTGACAGCGAGTCACTGCTAAGGTGAGGTTGGAAAGACTCCATTATGAGCTCTCTCTTTGGACTTACACACGGGGCCAAATGATGAGCAACCTTTCAGAGAATCCCACACTCAAAAAGCTGAGATTATGTGACCAACTGTCAATGAGAAGCAGACTTGCCAATTACCACGAGTGAGATGACTGGCAGAGTTCCTAGCCCCTGTGGCAACCCAAAATTCTAACACTTTAGTTCAGTTTACGAGAAACAGGGTTTGGAGAAAAGAGAAACAGATTCTACCTTGCCTTGAACGTGCTAAGGTCTCTAGTGACCTCCATGGATTAACATGTGACAGAATGCCTGAGTTAGCAGAGTTGTCTTAGTTAGGGTTCCATTGCTGTGAAGAGACACCATGACCACGGCAACTCTTATAAAGGAAAACATTTAACTGGGGTGGCTTACAAGTTCAGAGGGTCTGTCATTATCATTATGGCAGGATCTGATGGCATGTAGGCAGACATGGTTCTGGAGAAGAAGCTGAGAGTTCTACATCTTGATCCAAAGGCAACAGGAAATGAACTGTGCCTGTGGGGGTAGCTTGAATATAGGAGACCTCAAAGCCCACCCCACAGTGACACACTTCCTTCAACAAGGCCACAGCTCCTAATCATGCCATTCCTTTCAGGGGCAGGGAGGCACATTTTCTTTCAAACTACCACAAATGTTAATGGACAAAATTTTACCAACTTGGATATGAATGATTTAATTAGCTTTTTATTTACTATTCATGAACTCGATGATGTTCAGTAGTCTAAGGGGAAAAAGGACATCAGTGGGTTGAAACCCATAGGCAACTTTTAGAAGCAGGAAAAATAAATACATAAAGATTGGCCACTGACAACAGATAGGTCATTTTTCTTATGAGGACACAAAAGACTCATTGCTGGGGAGGTGATCTGGTGATCTTCCAGATTGCTCGTGAAATTACATTTTAGAAATAAACAACTTGGGGTTTGGTAAGAAATGTGGAGCTTCAGCATAAGTGATGCCATCATTTTTTAGGTCTGCTGTCTTTTCCTTAACAGAGAAACACAACAGATATCCTGGAAGCTCCTCTGAGAGGCATTTTTCTATTTTATGTCTCTGTTCTTACTTTAGGATCCTGATTCAGTGACATATGATATAGTAATGTATGTTGAAGAAAGTGCTTCCTGATTCTTAAGTCAAAGTAATGTGGTAACAATGAATATAGATTGATTGGAGTTTCTAAACTTCACACTAACCTATAACTCAAGAGTAGATAACATATGCCTTTCAAGTGCAGATAACGTGAGAATTAATAATTTAGAGTATTTTTGACCACAAATCAGGTACTGGAAGCTTAAATAAAATGGACAAGGTATTACTAAGTATGGATCCATGTGTTAAAAGATAAGAGTAATTATGACATTGATGATGCTGATAACAAACTAGGTAAATAAATGATACACTTCCTTTTATAAGATTGAATCATCTAATAAATATCCCACATTATATAAGGGAAGAACCATTTATAGCTGTTTAATAAATGTCATGATCTCTTCCTCCATTTTAACTGATAACATATTATTTTTAAGAATCATACAGGGTATAGTCATGTATGACTATACTCTCAGCACTCAGGAGGTGGGGGCAGGAGGATCAGGAGTTCAAGACCAACCTCTACTACATAGGGAGTTCAACATCAACTTGGGCTACATTGTAAAACCCTTTTTCAAAAATAAAATGAATAAAAGAAAGAGGGTAAAAAAAAATTGAGGGATGGAGGGAGGGAAGGGGAAAATGGGAGTTAGGAGAAAGGGAAGGGGAGAGGAGGGGGAAGGGAGGGGGAGATAGATCTGAGTAGATGTCAACAGGAGTAGTTGATAATGTGTGCATGCTCAAAAACTAATACCTATATTTTAACTTGAAATGCAAATTCCTGAAGAATTGGGATTTCTTCTTGAAGGCCTTTCTGATAATATTGCCGTTTTTATTAGCCCAGATGATGCCAGAAGTATCCCATGTAAATCATCTTCCCTCAGAAAGATGAGCCTCCATTCATAAACAGCATTTTTCCAGGTAGACGTTGTTGCTCCCAAATACATACGGTAAACCAACGAGCACTGATATTATTTGACTATTACTCCTTGTACCATTGCTACAAGGAGTAATTGCAATCTGCAATCTAAAAGTGAACCAAGAACAAAACCCTGAGTTTTATTTAGAGCGTGTCCCACAGATACAAGGAAGATTTGTAGCTTTCTTTGATGTGCTCACATGAAATGCCTGTAGTCAAACGGCTATTTTTAAACTTGAGAAGAAACTCGGGACAAAAGGAACATTTTAAATATAAAAGGGAATTCAGGAAGATCACAAAGAAGTAAAATCACTATTACAAAGTTCAAAGACACATTGTTCTTCAAATATCAAGAAGCTGACTTAAATATCATTGGTGACCCTTATTCAGGGGAGACTTTCTAGGGTTTAAGGAAGTGGTGGACACAAGGCCACTCTTTGCCCCCTTTTAGAAACTGCTTGGTTTTGGACAACTATTATGTTTTACTTTCTTGCAACCAAGTCTTCTGTTGTGCCAGACTTTTGAACTTGGAAAGGAGATCTTAACTGCAAGATAATGAGTGTGTTGTGACAGGCATCAAGTCAGCTAACCACCAAAGACAGGGAGAGGACGCTGAAGTGTCAATCCTCTGAGCAGCAGACAATCCTTTGTCTTTATTAGGGACCAAGAACTGACCCCTGCATGGACAGGAGACAGAATTTCATTTTCATTGTGAGAGGAAATCAGGCTGCTTCTGTGTCAAGGATAGTCCTGCCAACCCTCCACAAGACTGTATGGATAGATCTCAATGAAGAATTGCCTAGAGAAGAGATTTCCATTGTACTGTTAGAAAACTCTCCAAATGTACATGGGTGGCAAATTGGGTGGGACTCCTCTTCTGCTAGGCAATTCAGTTCGTTGGTTTATCTTGTCCTTGCAGAAATTTTGGGAAAAAAATCTTTATGTACAATTTGTAAATGTGGAAACTGACACTTGGAGAGAAGTAATCTGACCTGTATTGGAGCTAAACTTCCTTCTAGTCAATGATTTGTGAATGCTGTCTTTCCATTACTCTGGTGTAGTGTGTGTGTGTGTGTGTGTGTGTGTGTGTGTGTGTGTGTGTGTGTATTTCTTTTCCTTCCAACTGGTATGCTCAGGAAAGCCATTTATTAGGAATATAAAAATCATAGGATTGCTTTAATGGTTGTTCAAGAACATCTATTACAAGCCTTTTATTTAATAATAAGAAACCAAAAGAGGCACTAGTGTGGTTGGGATGATGAGTCATATACTTCAGATACTTTGTTGTTATACACATCAATATCGTATCTCTAGAGATCAAAGAATGTATGTTTCTGTGCCAAAAAGAGAAAAGGCGATAAACCTATACATTTGAGAAATATACTAAACTCTGTATCACTTTTAAATTATAATTTTCCAATTATTAGAGCAAAATTTTATTTCCCAGCTTTGTGGAAGTGAGATTGAAAAATAAAAAAGGTACATTCATTTAATGTACATAATGAATTTTACTTTCAATATTATGGTTGAAACCTGGGACATCAAACACATTAGCCAAGTGCCTCCAACTGAGGCATATTCCCTGCCTCCTCCTCCTCTTCTTCTTCTCCCTTCTTTCTTCCAAACATTTTATTCATTTATTGTTATCATCATCATCATCATTTTTTTTTGTTTTTTATTTTGTTGGAGACAGGTTTCTCTGAGTAACCCTAATAGCCCTGTAACCCATTCTGTAGATCAGGGTGACTTTAAACACAGAAATCTGCATGCTTCTGCCTCACAAGTGCTGGGATTAAATGTGTGTGCCACCATGCCTGGCTCAACTTTTTATTTTGAATCACTCTTACTAAGTGCCCAAGGTAGCCTTGAAATAGTGATCTTCCTGCCTCAGTTCCCAAGTAGCCAGGATTACAGGTCTGCTCCATCAGATTGAATTTAGTTGTGATATGTATGTATACTGTGAAATGATTGTTAAACCAAACTAACATAGCTATTAACTCATGTAGTTGTTATACATACATACATACATACATACATACATACATACATACATACGTGTATAGCCGTAAGTTTCTCTGGTCCTACCCGGCCCTGAGTTCCTATGTTTCTCCAGTCTCACCTGGCCCTGCAGTTCCTCAGCCACTTATACAGAGACTTATATTAATTACCAATTCTATGGCCTATTGGCTCAGGCTTCTCACTAGCTAGTTCTTACAACTTAACTCAGCCCGTTTCTGTTCATCAATGCATTGCCATGGGTTCGAGGCTTACCGGTACTTTCACATCTTGGTTCTCCTGGTGGTGGCTCGCAGAGTCTGCCCCCTCTCCTTTCTTTTCCTCTCTCTCCAGTTGGAATGTCCCGCCTCACCTTATCCTGCCCTGCCATAGGCCAATGCAGCTTTATTTATCAACCAATCAGAGCAACACATATTCACAGCATACAGAAAGACATCCCACAGCATACGTGCATGTATGAATCCCTTCATGTTAGGAACATTTGAAATCTGCTGTGAAAATCAAGGACAACATTGTTTTTCTTGACACAGAGATCTGGCTGTTGATTCTGACAGGTCTGCCCGTCAGAGACTCCTAATTAGCTAGATGACAGGCATGCACCCTCATGCCTGCCAGAACAAGCTTTTATCTTAGGCCATTTTCTATGCAGATACTTGGCCTTAGTTCTCTAACGGAGAGTTTTGATTTTATGTTTGCTTGGCTTGTGTGCTTTCACAACACGATCATTCACACAAGGCTTGGGCTATGTGCTCGATTGCTTTTTTGTCTACTTGACTCAAGCTAAGCTCATTTTAAGGAGGGATGAAACTGAGGTTGACAAAATGCATCCATCAGATTGGCCTATAGGCAAGTCTGTAGAGCATATACTTGATGGATGATTGATGTGGGTGTGGGAGGGCCCAGCCCAGAGTCCAGAGACCACCTCTGGGCAGATAATCCTGTGTTCTATAAAAAAAACCCAGCTGAATAAATCATGGAAAGGAAGCCAATAAGTTGTGTTCCTCCATGGCTTGTGCTTCATTTCCTGCCGGTGGATTTCCTGCTTTGAGTTCCTGCCCTAACTTCCCTTCATGATGGAATGTGCAAGCCAAACAAGTTGCTTTAAAAATGTTTGTTTGTTTGTTTGAAGACTTCTTTATCTTTATGAGTGTTTTGTCTACATGCATGTGTATGCACCATCTGCATTCCCCATGCCCTTGGGCATTGGATTTCTTGGAAATGGAGTTATATACAGTTGTGACTTGCCATATGGGTTCAAGGAAGAGCCAAACTCTAGTCCTCAGCAAGAGCAGCAAATGCTTCCAATCAATGAGCTATCACTCCAGTCCCTATCCCCAACCCCCCAAACACATCACGTTGCTTTGGGTCATAGTCTTTACCACAACAAAAGAGAGCAAAGTAGTCAAGGCCAGTATCTGAATTCTGTTTATGTTTTGGAGGAAGCCATTCAGAAATATTCCATCTATTTATTAACTCATTCATCTGACAATATATACACAATTGTCCATATGTCTGCCACTAAGAACGTTAGAGTTCTGTGTTCTGGGATACTTGATTGCATTGTGACACTCTGAGGCTGTTAATAAGGTTAAACCTTGAATCAAGGGGTGGAATCCATACCTAACTGACTGGAAATAGCCATAGAGATTTGGAGGACCCAGACAGAGAGGCACAGGAAGAGATAGAGAGGGGCTTGGAGAGGTTCTTGGCCTTTTTGATCTGGGAAATGTGGAGAGAGAGAGTGAGCTGGTCGTTCCTCTGCTGCTTTCTTGATCTATCCAGTTTTTACCAATGTCTGACTCCCAAGTGTTTATTAATAGAACAATTTAGGTAAATGCTTCAGCTCTGAGGAGTTTATCAGTGGATAGATGGTGACAAACTTTAACACAGAACACAGAGCTCAGAGAAATGCCCCTTAGAAATCAAGTAGTGCAGATCTCTCCAATGCTCCAGTGATGTTCAGAACTAGATCTAGAAAAAAATGATTAAGAATATGTATGCTGTATATGGATACATCTGTCCTTACACTATCTTCTTTTTAAAAAACAAAATACATGGTACCATAGATTGTGTTCCCTGGTTTGTTTTCTTTGCTACTTCTTTGAGAAGTAAGTCACAAAGACACTAAAAAACATAGACATGCACACACACACAGCTAAAATCATGGATGGCACCTCAAAACAGAAATTACAGAAGTGCATAAGGACAAAACTGAGAGCCCATGTCCCTTCACAAGGAATGTTAGCTGCTTTAAATATCCCTTCCTTTTGGTATTTTACACCCCAAACAAGTTATTTTCAGTAGGCAGAAGTTTCTGTTCTACAAGCCACTCCCAAGTAGCTGACACTGAGACTCAATATTATCTATACATGCTTGGTTAACAGCTCAGGCTTGTTACTAGGTAACTCTTCCATTTTAAATTAACCCACATTTCTCATCTACACTTTGACATGTGCCTTGGTACCTCTTCTCAGTACTGCATGTCTATCTTGCTTCACAGAGACATATATTCATACAGTTTAAAGCAATATTCCATAATTTTCTGTTGCAAAACAACAGAATTAGGAGTTCTGGCCTGTTAAGCTTCAAACTCTGGCCAAAGGCTGAGGTGCCTAGGTAACATATCAAAGCTTTCTGGCCTCCAGGTTCTCCCAGCACCACTCAGTTCCTATGTGTTAGAGAGTGTCTGTCATACCTCACCCTCTACCCTGAACTCTCCATCCCAAGGGTTGGGCTGTCTTTCCTTGAGGGGCTCTTCTCTATGTAACCCAGACATAGTAGTTACCCACCCTATTTTGTACCTTTGGCCTCCTGGCTGCTGGACCTGGCCCCTCTCTCCCCTCTCACTTCCCTTCACATTCTCTTTACATGGCCCAGCTCAGTCTGGTCATGTCCACCTTGGACTCTCCCAGATGTCCCTGCCTCTGGCTATGCTCTCCCACAAATGCATAATAAGCTTCCTCCTCCACCATACCTAGGGCCAGCCATGTCCTTCCTTTCTTTTGTGCTCCTTTTTTTATTCATGGCCCAGTGTTATCAGTCTTTGATTTGTTTGCAGGCGTGCTGGTATGGGTTCTTAGATATAATTTGAATTTTAAATGTTGTCTGTGAATTCCCTGTGAAAGTCAATGTGTCGGTCAAGTAAAACATGTCTGACTGGCACACACTGAGAGCTTGTCCTTGGACCCTTGTAGAAATCAGCCCACGGTTCAGATCCTGGCAACCTAGCTGGAGCCCACAGTGCCCAAGACAGAATGCATCTAGGAACCTGAGTTCTGAAGGAGTTTCTTATGTAATCTCATTTGAAAACCAGGAAAATCACATAGAAAAAAGAAAAGAAAACAGATACATAATCACAATTGAATTCCAAAGCATAATAATTCATTAAACCCATTGCTTTATTGGTGGGATTGGATTCCATCTAGAGTTTTTTGTTTTTGTTTTTGTTTTTCTAATAAATACTTCTGTGGCTGTTGTGGAATTTTTCAAGTCAGGATTATTGACTCTAGCTTAGGGTTTAGTAGGTAGTTCCTATTTTAAGGACTAGGAGATAATGTAAACTGACCTTTACCATGTTACATAAAGTCCAAGCTGCAGTGTATGTGACTTCCTTCACTCTATCATCTACATTTCTAAGCATTAG
>CABHPP010112271.1:0-16987 GCA_902168425.1 Peromyscus attwateri | reverse complement strand
CATGCAGAGGGATGTCTACTACTATTTTATGTGTAAAATCTTTTTCTTAGGCTTGTGTTATTCTCTAAAGGAGTTGGGTTTACGAGTTACCCTGTTCTCATTGCATTCCCGATTCATACAGAACAAGGCTTCCTGTCACAGCTTCACAATGTAAGGGGTCTCCAGGAGTTGTGTCGGATAAAGGATTCAAATGGGTAATAAAATCATCCGAGTGTGGGTTAGCTGTAAGATTGGAACCAGGAATGTGGCTGTATAATACTTTCATATCCATTACCTCACATGAAAAATTAAATTTAGGGTCCTGTGTCTCAAGGGCTGATGGTCACGTATTATCAGAGTTACAGCGATGGGCGATAGAATTCCTAGCCACGCCCCCATGACCACACACACACACACACACACACACACACACACACACACACACGCGCGCGCGCGCGCGCGCGCGCGCAAGATGCTTAGTCATCCCAGGGCCTTAATCCGTGCCCTGTGTGGTGTAGCTATGTAAACCCATATGCGCATGTGTGGGGAGAATCCATAAAATCCCACATACCCTTGCCCCCTCTCTTCCTGCGTGATTGTTTCCATAGGCCTAAGCACCCCTTCTGTTCTCTTCCCCCACTAAACTCTTACAGTGAGTTTTGTTGTATCTCTCGTAGCTTTTCTCGCAGGGTAAAGAGCGCCACCTAACAAATAGCAATGGGACTATTCCTCACTTAAATCTAGTGATTTCACCCGACCGCCACATGGAAGGGAGCCATGACTTGTTTACTGGTCAAGCACATGTAAAGGGGGCATCCACACAATGACAGCACGCCATGCAGAGAATGCAGTTGTCTCTAATGTGATGGCTCTCAGAGGAAAAGCACTGTGGCGCCGAGTGACGTTTGATATGTTCCCTGACATATGTGAGTGCAAGAAAATTCCAGCCGCTGTGTGATGATGGCGTGAGGTGGGGGTGAGGTCACCCTGACACCAGCACAGGGAGTTGGGTTAAACTTGACTTGGAGGAGGTGGTAATAAGGGGTGGGGTGGGAGGGAAGGGGTTGGGGGCTAGAGGAGGGAGGACAGGGGAATCTGTGGTTGGTACATAAAATGATTAGAAAATCTTTTCATAAAAATAATTAAAAATAAAATAAGCAATAAAAAACAAACAAACAAAAAAACATGACTTGGAGGCTATACCTACTCAAGAAAGGTCAAGTACTGTGGCTGCATTCCTGCTGAGCTGCACCTGGCCTGGCTCCAGAGAGTAGCACCTAACCCTAATCCATCTTTTGCTGGGAAGACACCTTTTGTTTCTCTTGTTGCCCTGTGTGAATCTTGTCTCAGAGTCTCCCAAGGATACAAGGGCCTATGCAAAACTTGGTTCAGGAAAACTGGAAAACCATGGTACCTGAGAAATTGAGGAATTCGCACTTGGCATTGTATTTTTGGGAGCTCCTTTCAGGTTGTCTCGAGCATATGGAAATTAGCTGGCTAAACTGTAATAGCGAGAAATAAAAATGCCCGAGGCAAAGGGAAAGTACTTCAGACCTTCAACGTTGGACCCCCCTGCAGCCACGAGAGAGGCTAGATTCATTCTTAAGATGCCTCTGAGTCTTCTTTCCATGGATCCACGTGAACCCACATACCCATGACGCGACACACAGCGACAAGTACAAAGTGTGTTTCCTTTTTTCTACACTTTTGAACTCAAAGACCCTGAAAACTCAGGGTTGTGCTATTGTTATTTCCTTCATGGGTGGAAGAAGTAGGTGCCATGAGTGGCAGGCACTGTGTCCCTGTGACAGAGCAACTTACAGGGAGGTGTCAATCCACCATGGAAGGGCTGGCATGGTGAAAAGGTGTTTTACATCACCGTGTAAGTCACTTTTCCGTTACTGTGTTGAAATACCATGACTAAAAGCAGCTTTAGAAAGGAAGAGTTCACTGTGATGCACAGTCCCAAATGGGTAGAACCCATCACATTCAGAGAAAGCATGGCATGGTGGCGGGAGCAGTGAGTTATCTGACCACATGTCCTTCCACATGCATGGAGCAGAAGAAGACTAGGGCATGAAGGCCAGGATATAAATCCTCAAGCCCATCCCCAGTGACATACTTTTACCAGCAAGCTTCTGTCTCCTAAAGGTTCCACAGCTTCCTCAAACAGCAAAACCCACAGGAGACCAAGTGTTCAAATACCTGAGCACATACAGGACATTCTTCATTCAAACCGGTACAACTATGGGACACCAAAACAGAAAAAAAGGATTATAGGAAGAATTGAGGGGAGGATACAGCCCCAAAGATTCATCGCTATGCCCTGTGTCCCCGAAGGACCCTACTTCCTACTTGCGCCACTTTCCGGCAGCATCGTGATTACTATGAAGATATCATAGGATTCACTCATTCACTAGGTCACAGGCACTCAAGATGGGGTTTTCGCTTACACACACACCCAGAGGTATATTGTTCTTGTTAGGATTCCGCCACTCCTCCAGCTATATGACCACACACGCCCAGTCCAGTAGCCAAGTAAGGGGTCTTACATTGTCCATGCACTGCGTGGTCACGCAGTCTGCACGTGTGTGGTGTAGCTCCATAAGCCCACATGCGTATGTGCAAAGAAATCCTTAAAAAGCCGGTCACAGATGCCTCCCTCTCTTCTGCTCTCTCCCTTCCCCCCCCCCCCCCCCCCCCCACGTGTCTTCCACAGGCCTGGTCACTCTCTTCTGTCCCGTCCCCTTCTCCTAATAAAGCGCTGATACTGGGTTTTGTCATGTCTCATGACCTTTCTCAAATGGTAAAAAGTGCCTCATTTAAAACCAACATCGGTGCCGTGATGAAGCAGGCTCTCCCAGTGCTCTATGTCGGGACCCTGTACTGAGGTTTCTTGGATCTATGACTGCCCGCTTTTTTCATTTGCCCAGCCGCTGGGACTGCTACACACAACACACCGGCTGCCCATGTTGGTGAGTTTTCCCTTTCTGATTCCTCGCCATTTCCCATGACTGTATCCTGAGATATATTTCTCATGTTGGACCCTCAGGGGTTTCTCTGGCTGCACAAGCCACAACAAGTTCTCTCTTGACGAAGCATTGAATGCTGTCGGACTCCCAGGGGGTCCTCATGCTGCGTATGCTCCCAGCCCTTGCCCTTCCCTTGACAAAGGGTTGAGTAATTTGTGCTGATAATTTATGCCAATCCACAGATTACCTACTCTCGGGGATGCCTGAGATGGGAGTCTTGGATCCCATTTGTTATTTTAATTTTTTATTTTATTTTTCTCTCGGCCGCAGTCATGGGACATGAAGGCTTCCTCCTCTTGTTCCCACTCCTCCTCTGAGAAATGCCTTAACTGTCCCTATTTTACACAAATATGGCCCCATAATGGCTGCTTGAACCCCAATACTTCACGGGAATTATCGAACTTCTGCCAGAGAGTGGGCAAATGAAAAGAGTTACCTTATCCCCATGCTTTTACCTAAGCTCTGAACCCTCCCTTTCTGAGTCTTTCTCTTCTGCCCACAGGCATTCCTGAACTTGAGGAATCTGACTCCACAGGATCCCCACTTATCTGACCTCCGCTCTTTTCCGGTACCGGGCGGGCCACTCCTGCCCGACTCTGGCTCCCACTTTCACTCTCACTGTCACCCGTTCTCAGCTGCCCTGAGAAGCACGGGCAGGTCTGGAAGCAGGCTAGGATGCATGCAAATAAGTTTACAATCAGGACCCACATTGGGATCATAATAATCTGGATGGCTCTCTAGCCAGAGATCACTTTACAACCTGCCTCCTGGTGGGTCTTCCTAAAGCTGTTCTCACACCAGCAAACTATCAAAAAAAAAAAAAAAAGTAATTCAAAATACGAAATAAAAATCTGTCACTTGTCTCCCAGAGCTTCCCAACATCAGGGCAAAGCTTAAGCATCTGGAGAGAAGGCTTCTGACCCCACAGGTGGAAGTTTCAGCTGTGGCATTTAAGGTACCATGGGAGAGATGAGAAAGCCATGAACAGAATTGTCAAATGTTGGCATACACTATCTGAGTGGCTGCATAAGGGCATCCAGGTCTCTGTTTTGAATGTGTGCTAGAGAAGGCCATACAGGCTAGTGCGTGCCCTGCTCCTTGGTTCAAAAAGGCACCTAGAGAGATAACTGGTCAGCGGACTGCCCTCATGCACCTTGTGGCATGGGGACATCAGACAAAGACCTCCAGCAGACCTCCTAGGCCTGGCCACGGGCTTACTGGGAACCCAGGATGCAGCATGGTGTGATCCATTTCCTTCGTGTTGGATAACGAGCCACTTACTCAGTCCTGAGGGAGTTTTGGGGTCCTATCTTTCCTCATTTCCCTATTGTTGGAATAGAGGGACAGCCTTACCCACCTCACCAGACTTAATTGTGCTTTCAGGGGTACCTAATGGGAAGAGATTGTCCAGCTAAGGCAGGATCTTTTGTTTCGTTTGCTCCCTCCATGGGCCTCACTCCAGACTGGTCAGCAGTGACACAGACAGGGCCCTGCTCTCTCTCAAGTTCCAGAGGACATCAGGATCCACTGCCTTGTCCCCAATTCCAGAAGAATGAGGTCTCACCCCACAAGCTTTTCTCTTCCTGGGTCCCTCTTCTAATTAACTACTCAGCTAATTGTTACAGAATCACCATAGAGCTGGAGTCCAAGGACCATCAAGTATATACCCAGGTGGTAAGGAACAGTCCAAAGGTATTTACACCCCCAGACCAAAAAGGGTCTGGGCTCTGTAAAAACAGACTTTAATATAACAATCTATTACTGTTAAATGCTCTCAGCAATTGATCACCTGTGTCTCCTAGATACTAAACTAATAAAAGAAACAGGTGCCTTAAAATAACCTGTCTCTGATAAGGCTCATCTCAGGTCAAAATTAAAAGCATGTTCTAAATATCCCCCGCTCTCTCTCTCTGTCTCTCTCTGTCTCTGTCTCTCTGTCTCTCTCCCTCTCTCTCTAACACTAACAAATATAAGCAGAATACCAGACACTACAATGATCATGGTAACCAGCCCAAGACTTTAATTTTCTCATGGCTGCTTTTTAATATGTTGAAAATTTTTTTTCTAAGCTCTGGAAACCAGCTTGAATTTACCTGGGCAGGTCAGTGAGCTCTGGAACCAGCTTGAATCCTTCTGGACAGGTCGGATCTGCTTCAGACAGGTGCAACCCCCACTTTCCTGGTCTCGGGACTCTCTCCCTCACCCTTGGGACCCCCTCAAAGGGAAAAGTTAAAAAAATAATAACTCTTTTTTTCTAAGCCTTTTCTCTGTCTCACCAGCACCCTTTCAGACACAAGCAGCCAGAGTCCCAGGCCGAGAGGGATGATGGGCAGGTCCAAGGCATCAGACAACAGCCCACCATCCCAGGACGCCTGTCTACCCCAAAAGCTCCCTTCCCTACCCCCCCAAGAGTCAACTGGCACCCACCAAGACAGCTGGAAGCCGTTTTTCGGGAGAAATGGTGCCCCTATTCTTGTTCACCTGCCTTTTCATAATAAGCAAAAACTCTGGAATTTTAAGATTCTGCCACCCCTGTAGCTATATGACCATACACGCGGTAGTTCAGTAGCCAAGAAAGGGGTCTTACATCATCTGTGTGCTGCGTCGTCACGCAATCTGTGCATGTGTGGTGTAGCTCCATAAGTCCACATGCATATGTGCAAGGAAATCCTTAAAGAGCTGGTCACAGACTCATCCCCGCTCTTCTGCTCTCTCCTCCTCCCCCCCTTCTCTGCATGTGTCTTCCACAGGCCTGGTCACTCTCTTCTGTCCCCCCCTCCTCCTAATAAAGCTCTGATACTGGGTTTTGTCTTGCCTTGTGACCTTTTTCACAAGGTAACAAGCACCGCATTTAAAACCAACAGTTCTAGCCTTAAGTCAATCACGTTAACTTAAAGACTAACCTTCACACTGCCCTTGTATGAATAGGCCATACATGAAGGAACAATGAGGGAACCATTGTTTTAAGAACTTAATATCTTATTAATATGTATTTCCCCCATACCCATAATCAAAGGCTCATTTAATCTGAATATGATGTTTTAGTGCTTGAAATGAAATTATTTTGATAATACTAGGGATTGAAGTCATCGTCTTGTGCACTCTACCATTAAACTACATCCCCAAACAATGAGAAATTTTTAAAAGTTAATTGAAATGTTTTAACAAAGATCCCTACTTGAGTCAGGCTTGCTGGCCTTAGACCCAATATGAATTGTACTCTCAGGAAACTCATCGTCACAGGACTGCATGCAAAAAAAACTGGTCAGTGGAAAACCTCTGGACCGAAGAGAAGAAACTTTGAATCAGAACCTTGAAGTGTTCAGTGATGTGCAAACCTGGTCCAGATCTCCAGAGGAGCATGAACACAAGAAGCAAACAGTGGGTGTGAAGGACCTGCCCAGGGAAACAACCAACATTCAGGAGTCACCCTGCGATGAGGCTCCAAGTGATAGTCCCAGTGTCTGTTACCCAACCCTACACTCATATGGAGAGAGGATACTTTTCTCTAATTTGATGGTTTTCAGAGGGAAACACTACGGTGACCAGTACCTAGAAGCCGATAAAAGAATACAGGAGGCTGATGTTGGAACCAGCAAGCAGGCAAAGGACTGCATCAGATGCTGCCTGCTACCCATTCAGATTTTTCCCTTTCACTGTCCATCTTTTATTTCATGCCCAATGTCAATTTAACACACCAGCTCTGGCCAGCCCCGTCCTGCTCCTTCCTCATTCTCTCTCTTTTTCTTTTCCTTTCCTCTGTTTCTTTCTTCTCTCATCTTTTCTTTCTCACTTTCCTTTTGATAGATTGTCCCACAGAATGCAGGCTAGCCTGGTTGGTTTTCTCCATGTCCCAGCTGTGAAAGTGGGGTCATTTCTAGGTCACCTGACTGCATTTCTTTAGGTCTGTCCTTTCACTGTTATTTTTTGAAAATACATTTATTTATTTGTTTGTTTGTTTATTTTACATCCTGGCCACAGTTTCCTCCCTCCTTTCCTCCCAGCCCCTCCCCCCACCCCTCTGTTCTCACCCCCCAATCCACTCCTCCTCTGTTTCTGTTTAGGAAAGGACAGGTAACTGGTGCCTCATTTTCCCCTACCTTGTTCCCAATCTTCCCTCTTCTATGTACTTTTCTGTCTTCTCTTCTTTTCTGTATCATCCGAACACTGCTCTACTCCCCTTTCCACTCACAAGAGGAACTAATAATACCGTAGTTCACAGTGTACTATCAGTGCCCCATTGCTTCCCAAAACAATGAGTTAAAGCAGTGACATTTTATTGAACTGTCACTGTATTTTCACACCTTTTAGCAAAGTTTCTTTCAACAGACAGCATTTCACTCTCAGGATGGTAGGGAGAGGCTGAGTCTTGTGCGGTGGGCAGGTGGGCCAAGGGTCTAACTGCTTAGACAGACCCCAGTCTAATACAAAGAATACTACCTTTGCCCTACCACGGCCTGTTTTCTCTTGCTTCCCTGCGATGTCAAGGAGAGCTCTTCTCTGATCACGTGCATCTGTGGTTCCAAATGCCTCTTATGTTTGAGTGGCCATTTCTTTCTCCAGGTTTGGGGAATTTTCCGCTGTAGTCTCACTGAATAGATCCTCTGCCTATAGTGTTTATCTCCACTCCTTTTCTTCCCTGTGGATCCTTAGGTTTGCTCTTTTGGTAATATCTATTTTGACAGAATTTCAAGTGTTTCTGGACACTGTGGTTAGTCTCACTTGTGTGTTCTTTCCTTACCAGTGTTTGAATGTAGTGTTTTATCTGTCCTGTCGGGCATCCACGGATATTATTTCTTCTGTTTGAATGGGTGTGTTGGAGATTATTTCAACTGTCTTTTTATTTGATTCATTGTGTTTTTTTTTTCCTTTCCAAAATTGATTTGTATAAACACATACATAACATATTTTATCAAAATCTTGGGTTTTTTTTTGCTAAATATTTATTGCATGTTTCTGACTTGTCTTTATCCTGATTGTCCATTTTCTCAGCCATTTTGCTGACCTCCTCCCCTGCTTTGCTGACTTTCCTCTCCACGCCTGTATTGAATTTATCCACTTGTTTGTATCTCTTTTAAGTCATTGATCATTTTTAATCTGAAAACTTCTGAAACCTTCACCAGGCATTAATCTAGTTCAGATCTTTGACTTTAGCTATGGAGGAGTTATAATGACCTCGGAGAAATCATATGGCCTGGACTTTTCATGTTTCTTGAGTTTCTTTGTTGTGATTCGTGCTTTTATTAGTTTTGATATTTCTTCTATGTTGGAGAGAGAACTCCTTATCAAGCACCCTGTCTTGAAGAATCAATAGTCTGTATCATTCACTGCAGAGAAAGCCACTACTGTTTTAGCAACAGCATCAAACCATAAAAGAAACAGAAATTCATTTGACAATTACAGCCTGCTGAGACATCACCAACAACTGCTTTAGAATGCCTGTAAAGTTGAGAATCATTTAGTGTAAGTCAAGAAATAGCAACTGAATGAGACAAAAGAGACAGGAAAGGGAGAGAAACAGAGCAGAAGAAAGGTAAATAAACAAAGCATCGAGAAAAAGAGAAGTGGAGAGGATTGCTACAGAGGAGAAGAGGAAAAAGACTAAGAAACTGGAAAAACTGAAAGAAAAATCAAGCCCAGATTTCCCAATATGAAAAAAGCAGA
This sequence comes from Peromyscus attwateri, assembly GCA_902168425.1. Lineage (NCBI taxonomy): Eukaryota > Metazoa > Chordata > Mammalia > Rodentia > Cricetidae > Peromyscus > Peromyscus attwateri. Next base: position 8,312 of record CABHPP010112271.1, on the reverse strand, counting down.
ATTATAACAAACACAATAAAACTAAAATATGAATACTTCAAACAATAACATAAAGCCAAAACAATACTACGGATGAGGCCAAAGCTCAGTTAATAAAGAGCTTGACTTGCAAGCATAAAGACCTTGGTATGATCTATAAAGTCTATGTTTTAAAAATCTTAGAGTTCCAGAGATAAGGAGGCTGTCTTGGGCTCACTGGCCAGGCAACCAAGCCTACTTGGTGAGTTCCAAGCTAGAGAGAGACCTAGTCTCCAAAGAGAACTGTGGGTGGCTCCTTAGGTTGTCCTCCAGTTTCCACATACAACTGCAAGCACACACACATACACACCCATGCACACACACATGCACAACTCATGTGTACACACATATGCACACACATGCACTTGCATATGTGTACATGTATTTGTGAAGGCACATACATGCACACATATGCACATGTATACACTCATGTACACATGCACCCAAATGCATGCACACACACACACACACACACACACTCATGCACACACATGCATAACTTATATGCACATATACATGCCCACACCCATGCACATACACACATGCATACAAATGCATGCACACACACACACACACACACACACACACACACACACACCCATACACACACAAACCACAAAATTCTAGTAAATGAAGACATGAAAACATGAGAAAGCACAGCTAGAAAGAGAGGGGGAAAAGAGATTTGGGAAAAGAAAGAAAAATATTGCCCAAAAAAAAGAGCGAAAAGCAAACAAAATTGGATGGATATATGAAGGGGAATAACAAAACACAATTTTTAAAAACAGAGCGAAGTAGAAGTCCTACTAAAAGTGTAGTTTAAAAAGAAGAGGGAGGTGTAAAGCATAAAGCATGAGAAAGACAAGGTGCTAGGAAAGCCCCTCTAGGTCTGAGGAGATCAGAGCACACCCGCTCTGTGCAGGAAGGGAAGGATGTATTCTCCATGCTGCTACTGAGTCTGCATCGGGCACATATCCGATCTCAGCCAGACCCATCTCCACCAGTGGATTTTCCTGTTCTCTCAGCCTCCTGAGGTGCTCCAGACTGTCCGTCCTCCAGGGGGCGCTGATGCTTTAGCTGCCTGGTATCTTAGACGTGTTAGAAGTGTGGGGAACAACTCCTTTAAGAGCCCTATAGGTAGAAGATCTATCTCACACTTTCAAGACCCCCAGAGTTCAACAACCCTGCTGGAGAAACACAGTCGGAGTGTAATGTTCACTTCTGGAACCTGGAGTTCCCCGGCTCTACACCCACGAAGGAAAAATAGGTGAGCCCAGACTCTGACGCACCCACTGGCCTGAGAACCAGAGCTATCAACCTCAGTTTTCAGTTAATGTGATCTGTCTACCCACTGCAGGTGAGTTCTTCTTCCCTATACACTTCTGGAGTTCACTTCCCAGCCTGAGCGGAGTCTACCTGCCACATGCACTTCGGATAGTAAGCCAGGAGCCCTCATGCTCTCCACAAGTTCATCCCTTTACTCACAGGCTGCAGAAGGTCAGCTGATTCCCTTCCCCTAACCCAGGAAACTGGACTGTGTTGAGCTTTCTTCTCTGTTCATCTTTTTTTGTTTTCTGTTCTTTCCTAGCATCTTTCACTTCCTCCTTGTCTCTTTAAGATATAGTCTATACTTTCTTGTTCTGATTCTGTCCTTTACTGGTTCCCACAGAGATGGCCTCTAGCCTGCTATCTTACTCAACCATCTTCCTTTCACATGATGAGAAGTTAGCTAGATTTAGAGTTCCAGATGTGAATTTCCCCTGACAACTTATGACATTCATCATATTGTGCCCCCTGGCCTTCTTCCAGCTACTGGGGATGGTTATTTGAGAAGGTCAAAGTGAGCTTCGTGTCAAGAAAAGAAAGCACTTGGAATGAGAGCAGAGGTAAAAAGTATGAACTCCACATTTAATTAAATGTGAAAATCTGCCCTTTTGCCAATTCATGCTTTATAGGCAGAAGCTATGATATTTCAAGCTGAATTGTGTTAAGTTTATAATCTTTACCTTTTCTCACATCTTTAAAACCCTCATTCAACAGTTCCATGGAACTTTTAAACTCAAAATCTTAGCTTAGACTGATGGCATTGTGTGTTTTTGAAAAAAGGATATGAAGAAGCAATTGAGAGACCTTTCTAATTTCTTACTGGTGGTTATTTTCTAGATGGACATCAGAAAGCTCCCTAGAAAAATGACAGTCCTCCATAGAATGTCATACAACGCCATTATTATAAGGTTCACCAGGTATCTGAACTTGGGTGTTTTCTTAGAAATTTTATAGGGCTGTAATTTTCCGTCCTTTGATGCTGATAACTTGTTTAATATAGTGTGTGCTGTGTGCAGGAGCTTGGGGCTGTCCCCTTAGGGGATTGTGTATCTGATGAGAAGATGTGACACTAGAAAGAAAAGAGAAGGTTCCAGAAGATCACCATGTTCCAGGATTTCCTATCCATTCCTGCCCCACTTGTGTGGGATTTTCAGGCAGTCTGGGGCATATACTAATCCATATTTTAGTCCATGTGCCTAAAGCAGTCTTGATGGACAGGAAGAGCACTTAAGTCCCAGCCCTTTGGAGCTTCTCCCCATCCAAGAACTGTGCAAACTTCTAACAACCATCCTGTGAGCCAAACACCTTCTCCCCACCTCTGTCAATGCCTTCTCTCCACCTCTGTCAGGGTCCTCTTCAGCCTTCATGGTCCATGACAGTGATCAGAGTCTTTGTGAAACCGCCCCTCAGACTGCAAAGGCCACACTGCCTGTGTTCTGTAATGTAGAAGCACGTTACTTTGGCTTCACTTCAACGCTCTCTGGGTAGGCTGTTTCGATCTTGGTAACCCTCCTGACTGACAACGGGCTTATTTTCAGTCATCACTAGCTTGTGATACAGGTGGAATGTAAGGCTCACTGGTGCTGATCTCAAGAGCAGAGATGCAGGAGAACACAAAACACACATCTCTTTTCTCTCTGTCCTACACCTCAATCTCCATATAGCCAATCTACTAGGGCACAGCACCTCCATGCTTCATGTGATCCTCTTAGTTATGGAGTCATAGGTAGGGAAAACCCATGATGACCACCAAGGAGTGCTCCCTCAATGAACAAGCTGCCTTGTCAGGAAATATGAGCTGGGCTGGTATCAGTACGGTCTTCTAGTGAGCTTACTCAGGCATGATGAAGAACCTCTCTGCTGAAGTCACCAAAGAAAAGAAAACCTGAATCTCTAGGAATAAACACATTTATCTCTTTTAATAAAGGCTCTCACCCTTGTCTATCTTTTTTATTCTTCATCTTAGCTTATAGGCAAACAATGAATATTCTTACCAAACTTAAAGCATTACTGCCGTGAAGGAAGAACCCGAATTCAAACAACACTGTGCATAATACTTCATGGCTGGAGGAAAATCTTGGATGTAAATTTTGGTTTTTGAGACTCTCTTTGGAGTTCTCAAGACATTTTGTTTGAGCAACAAAGAGTGCATGATGTGAAATTACCACTAACTGAGCAAGCTTCTGAAGCACCCAATTGTTGTGGGAATCCATTCATTGAACCAATGGCTTTGGGGTACAAGCCCTAGGGCATGGTTTTGTCTGTGCATGTGACCCCTTAAGAGCTGAGAGAGGAGTCGAGCACTCTCTTCAGTGGTGAGGACCAGGTCAGGCAGCATGGAGTAGCTTGCAATTGGTCCCAAGTTCCCCTGGGCCAAACAGTAGGACTTGGCACCTGGATCAGCGGCTGTGTCTTCCTTGCTCTGTACCAGTGAGTGTATTATCCCCATTTTATACTGTAATAAATTCTTGAGATCCTTTAACAGACTCTCATGGATTCACATAAAACCTTATCCTGGGGCTGGGTATCCTCCCTGGCATTTGGCTTCTCCCTATTCATTGAGCTGATGTCCTCTCTTAGCCTCATTCCCTTACACTCTGTGCTTCCAGCCTCAGAGCATCTGTGATGCTATTTCTCTGTTTTACGCTGTGCAGGATCCTCAGAAAAGCATTCCTGCGAATATCCATGAGATTCTCCTCCCTTCTGTTTCATCAATCACTTCTATGAGACAAATACACATAATGCGATGTGATACACAAAAAGGCATGGCTTTGGCTATCAATGGGGTGACATGCTTGGCTTTGGTTCTGATAAATGGCAATGGATGAGCTCCTTAGCAGAAGAAGGCAAACAAATACAGGAGGTGCATTTTGCTGTCACACTTGCTATCACAGTGTTGCTGCTGACTTCCCTCTGTCCTCGCCTCTTTAATTCTGTCTGCTACTATACAGGACCTGAGAATTTATAGGGGATAGAGATTGGTTTCTTGCAGACAGTTCAAGGTGAGGAGCCCATGTCTCTCAAAGGCCTTCTTGCTCTATCACAGTGCGGTGGAAGGTTGTGGTGGTTTGAATGAGAATGGCCTCCATAGCCTCATATATTTGAATGCTTAGTCACCAGGGAGTGGCAGTATTTGAGAAGGAATAGAAGGATTAACAGGAGTGGCCTTGTTGGAGTAGGTGTGGCCTTGTTAGAGGAAGTGTGACACTGGGAGTGAGCTTTGAAGTTTCAAAAGACCATGCCAGGTACAGTACCCTATATTCTCTCTCTCTCTCTCTCTCTCTCTCTCTCTCTCTCTCTCTCTCTCTCTGCCTGTCTGCCTGAAAACCAAGATGTATAGCTGTGCCATATGATAATGGACTAAGTCTATGAAACTGTAAGGAAGCCCCCAGTAAAATGCTTTCATTTTTTTTTTCCAAGACAGGTTCCCCCTGTGAAGTCTTAGCTGTCCTGGAACTCACTATGTAGTCTAGGCTGTCTTTGTACTCAGAGATTCGCCTGCCTCTGCATCCCGAGTTCTGGGACTAAAGGCATGCGCCACCACTGTCCAGAGAATGGCTTCTTTTTATAAAAGTTGCTTTGGTTGTGTTGTCTCTTCACAACAAGAGAAGAGTGACTAAGACATAGGTGTTGCATGGTGAGAGCCAGGAGTGAGAGGGTAGGAATGGGTGTTCCTTTGCTAGGAAAGATCTCCTCAGAATATCTAATCCACTGCTGCAAAACAGTAATCCACTTGTAAAGGAGGAGCCCTCCCATACCAATTGCCTCTTAAAGGCCCCACCTCTCAACAATGTCGCATTGATTAAGGTTTTGGTCTAAGAATTAAGAATGCTCCAAATTAAAACAGCAATCACCCTATTTTGGAATACATGAAGCAAAAATACAAGAACTTCTTTTTCAGATGACTGGCATTTTGGTCAAGTTTCAGTGGCAATTTCCAATTCACATTAGTTCAGGATGACATTTTCCAGAAGCCAAACAAGCATTCCCTCATTACACAATGAACAAAAATCCCAAGATAGTGTGCGAGGTTCAGAGAACACCTGATTGATATTTAATTGACAATAATGCTTCCTTTCTATCTTATCCTACCTATCTCTTCTATATTTCTGCAGCCCCAAGTGTAAGTTCCTTCCACAGGATAAATGTCCTCATTAGTAAGGCATTCAATAGCAAGCAGGTGTGGTAGATGAACCTCATAGTTCTATTTTTCATGTAATTTTTTTTTACCTAGAATTTCAGCTGAAAGCCATTTACCTAGTTAATTGTTGCAAGTATAAACTAATAAGTTTCAAACATGAAACAATAAACCTGACAAAATAAAATCACTAGGGTTATATTAAATCCTCATGAAGTTCTTCTTACAGACTATATCACCATCAATGTCCAAACCATTGACCACTACCAAACTGTATCAACAGCACCTCCTTCTGATTTTTTTAGTGTGTGCTGCTTAAAATCCACGTCCTGAAAATAATTCTAGAAATACAAGTGCTCATTCATGGCCTCAATTTCAGAAAATTTTGGAAAAGCTTGAGTGACATAAATCACATTTTCTAGAAGTTGCCAAAAGAAGTCATTATTTTGTAGTTTTGTAGTGGTCACACATTAATAACAATTTCTTTTGTGTGCATCAAACTCTGTTAGCATCATCCTTTTCATGATTATCACTACACTTGACCGATATACTGAAGGTAGTGTGTAGGACACTTTCAAAGTCCTTAGGGGAGTTGCACTAGCTCATATAGATCCAGTGTTATCACACAGAAAAAAATTTAGAATGAGCTGCTTTAACGATTCCAAAAGCTCAGGTCTAACACAATTGAAGTTTCTTCACAGAATGTGGTCTGGCAAGGAAACACAGGCTGTGGTAGTCTTCCCTCACAAAAGCTTCATGCCAGGACACATCACCACAATTGCCAAAGAGGTGAGTGAGGATTTGGAGTATCATACACTTGCTATGATACTCTACTCACAGTCCTTTCTTCCCCATTCACATTCCAAATCTACTCACACGCCAGCCCACCTGGAAAGGGTGGAAGGCACAATTGTACTATTCTAGGAGGAAGCATGAGAACTCATACCTTTAAATCTCTATAGTGAACAAGCCACTAGACATCCTGGCAGTAGAGAACACAGATGGAGAGGAAACATCATGCTAATCCAGTACCACTTCTTCACCTAGTAAGTCAAAACCTACAAGTAGAGGATAGACCCACCCTTATGAGTCAGCCTTTGTATGGCCATAGTACTCCTGATTAAAAAAAAATGTGCCTTTTCACTTCCTCAGTAGTTTTCCTTCTTGATTAGGTAAAGTAACTCAACTCTGGGAGAAGGAAAAAGGCAAGGACATCTCACTAATCCAGAAAATGGATTCATTTGAGGATGAATGAAAATCAGAAAAATTTATATAAAAAAGAATTATCTTACTATTATGAAGACAGAATCTTGGAACAACTATCCATTACTCAGTATCCACTTTACCTGAAATCATGGATCCACAACCCTTGGTGTATTCCTAGCATTCCAACCTCCATGCCAGATCTCAAAATAAGTAAATGAAAACCATGAGATTGAACACAATCACTGGAGTCTCTAGAATACTCTATCACAGTATGAACTTTTGGTGCAAATCCCTGGACCTATTGTTTCTGAGTTGTCTACCCAATGACTGAAAGAATAGCCATCACAGTTGATTGTCATAACTACATTCCAGACAAAAGGTGGTTGACCTTCATGGTAAGTGAACCACAGCTCTGACTTCAAGAGCAGCCTCTTAGTAGTTTCCCTAGCTCATATGCTTTCCTGCTACAACAAAATCCTAATTACCTTGCTCAGTTCACAAACAAACCACAAATCATCACTTCAAAGAAAAACACCCCTAGAATATTATTTAGCTTTTTGCAAACAAACATATTCAAGCCATTAGCCTGGTAACATTCCCCTCACAGAGGATCCCTGAGTATGACAGTGACTCCCAGGAACCATATTTTACAACCAAATAGGTTTTTGTCCAGCCTGATCAGTGACTGACAAAGTTCACATCAAAACTTTAAAAAGTACACCCCAGAGCCACTGCGAGTATGTGACAAGGAGGTGAGACTTGCTGACCCCAGTCTCTAGCCATGTTATAATCACCGCATGAGGAGAGGTGCCAGATCCAGACAAACTAACGCATGGTAATATTTGATTTTAACACTAAACCAGAGATAGCCTGGGCCATACGAATCAAGAACCATTAGCAATGCCAGGAGTGAACTCCCAGCTACCAAGTGTCACTGGGGTAAGAAACCTGTGACAGGAGCTACCAGTGGATGTGGGGTCCACGGTCTTTGTCTGGATGGGTAGCTGGAGCACTTGGCAGCAGGGAGGCTGTATATGCACTGGACCGAGCAGCCAATGTTTCTATAGGATGATTTTCCATGCTTAGATGTGTAATTCCTCTGCCTCACAGTAATCTAGGCAATCTCCATAGCATGTCACCTCAATACCAACATCTGAAGCTGCAGTGAGCCTTCTAAGTCTCAGATGAGCCATCATTATGTTGTCCTAGCTCTGCTTCCTGGTTACAAAATTTTGCTACTCTGCCCTTTCCTGCAGCCTCTACTGCACACGGGAGCTGGGAAACCGTCTCTGACCCTTATTACCCTGATTGGGGACCTGTACTGACTTATTCTAACTGTGGAGACAAAAGAAAGTGGTGCTTTATTCTCCATGCAGAGGCTGAGAACCCCACATGGGGCTTGTGAGAACACCATCTGGCAGCCCTTGAACATGGCTCTCTTAATGTCTTAAGGCTGGAACTATTTCCTGATGTTGAAAAAGTAACCCACGGTGGTCAGCAGGCATCCATGACCTTACTTCTATCCCTGACCAAATGAAAAGGCATAAACAAATAGCACAGGATAAAGAAAAATGGTGCCTCTAATTTAATCAGCAATTTCAAAAGGAACCAATTGTAAGAGACA
>CABHPP010112270.1:0-45120 GCA_902168425.1 Peromyscus attwateri | reverse complement strand
GGAATTAGTAATTGATGGGGGAGGAAAGGTCCATTTGGGATGGCATGATCCGTGAATAGTTCTTGGCATGCCCAGTCTTATACATACCCAGTGCAGGCAACACAGCTACTGTGAGATCATATTTGCCATGACTGTGTACTGCCCATAAGGTAGGATTTTCCTGCCCTCTTTCCTATCTTCCAGCTCTTACATTGTATAACTAGCATAAGGATGAACACTCGAATATCACTTATTTTGTCTCTCTCTGACTGTATTAATTTGTTAGGGCTACCAGATCCAAGTGCTACAAAATAGTTGGCTTAAGCATTATAAAGCTATTTTGTTAGGGTTCTTAAGCATGAAAATCTGATATAAGTGTGAGCATATGAACTTGCTGAAGTATCTTTCCTCTACTTATCCATGGTTGTCTTCTATATCTCTTTTCATAAGATCTTCCCTCATTTACATGCCTGTCTGGTGTCTCTTTGTTTGCTATAATATTTTAAAGTATATAAACCAGATTGGAACAAGGATATCCCAGTTAGCCTATTTTTAACTTAATTATAATTTTAAATTATTCACTTGAATTGATTTTTTTGAAAATGTTCCTCCTCCATATGTAGCCCCATTCTGAGGTATTCAGAGTTAGGAATTCAATAAGTGAGTTTTTGAAGAATACAATTAGTTCTACAACAAATCTGCTCTCTTAAGCCCAAAATTCATGTCAATCTCACATCCAAAACACATTCATTCCCTTCATCCAACAACCAGATAATTAGCCCGCTCTAAAAAACTAATTGTTAAATATTATTGAAATATCATGTTTACTCTGGATGTAGCATGACATATAATGATGGTATGATTTGTATACAATAGACATTCTGATTCAAAAACAGATAAAGTTACTAGCTCTAAGCAAGCCCAAAACATGGATGGGCTATCTTACAACATTTTAAGGCTCTAGAGTTATCCTTTTTGCCTTGATGTTCCATAGTCTGAGCATAACTTGGTGGCAGCCTTACTATTACTGTGGTATTGGTCTATCTTGGAGGTTCTTGTATGTAGATAAAATAATTTAAAATGAGACATAGGAAGAAATCTAGACAGTAAATTAAAACTCAGAAAACAGTCAAAGTTTTATAGTGTTTACAAGCAACTCCAGCAAGAGAAGAGCTTTTGTGTTATTTAACTCCATCTCTAATCAAAGGGATAGTCATTCCTTCCATTTTCATAATGTTTTCAAGTGTACCATGTGCCTTTACATCTTTGGCCTCTAAGGTGGTCATCTTCATGAATGAAACTGGATTTTTATCGGCACAAGAAACTTGTTTGAGCAAGGAAAGAACCTGCTGTCCATATCAAATGGACATTATCACCCACTGGCCAAGCCACTGGGTTATTATGATCATTAACCATGTTATTTGTGTCAGAGAATGTCAACAGGTTGGGATTCATGTGATATGTGGGTGCCTGAAACTAGGGGAAAGCTGATATCTACAATCAGAAAAAACTATAATTTCGAGAAGAAGAAACAGCTATTACATATGTCCCTGGTGGCACTTGAGAAGCAGATGGCTGCAAATGCTCCCTTTCATTTTCTTCTTGTAGACTATCTTCTGTCATTACCATTCTTCTGGAGTTGTGACCCTGCTCTCAATGTCCTATAGAATAATCCTACCACCAAAGACCCTGAGTGATGGCCTCTTCTTTGAAACTATTTGTTCATAGCATGACTCACTGAAATGAAAACTGAAAAGGAGACACCTGTCTCCATCTACAACTGTACCTTGGGAACCTGTAATAGTAGTAGCAGCTTGTTAAATCAATGAATTGGCTTTGGGGTCTTTTTTTTTCTTTTGCTTGGAGAATAATATATTCTTACAGCTAGTTACACCCATTGTTTATTAATTAGTATTCCAGAAAGGGATACTACATCCAAAACAACTGTGAATCCAGAAAGGGGGATACTATATCTTAGAAATATGTCAGGCATCCTTTGTACACTGCAGTGGGAGTATGCTATAAATGTTGTGGGATACAGTGTCCTTTTTTAGCTTTAATAGTTGTAATTTATTTGACTGCTCTGTAGTTGGTGCCTTGGAAAGTCTGGTGTTTCATTGTTTAAATAGTTCTACCTCCCCTTCTGTAGCATGAATCTTAACAGGTCTTATTAATAAAAACAAACCTGAAACAGGTATTGGGGTGAATGCTGGAAGATCAAAGAAGCAGAACAAGCCACAGCTACCTCATCTTGCCAGTTCCTCAGCTGGTCCTGTTTCCTCAGACTGGAAGCCTCTGAGTCCTCATCCAGAATGGGTCTCAGCTGACCTGTAGCTCAAAATCCTAAAAGCTTAACCAGCCAAATGCTTCTAGTTTCTGGTCTTCACACCTTATATATCTTTCCTTTCTACCATCACTCCCTGGGATTAAAGACTCGCTTTCTGGGATTAAAGGCGTGAGTCACTATGTCTGGCTGTTTCCAATGTGGCCTTGGATTTACAGAGATCCAGAGGTATTTCTGCCTCTGGAATGCTAGGATTAAAGGCATGTGCTACCACTGCCTATCCTCTGTTTAATATTGTGGCTGTCCTGTTCTCTGACCCCAGATAAGTTTATTAATGTGCACAATATTTTGGGGAACACAATACCACCACACCCTTCTTTTTGTCTATATCTCTATTCCCATTAGTGTACTCATCATCCTAGGGGAGTATCTCTCTAAATGTTCTGTCCCTATGGTAAGACTCTGACTAATTTTGAAGATTTTATCTTAATAGTGCTACAAGATGTTACAATCACCACCTAAATCTTGATATCTGCAAAACCACAATCATGGCAAGATCCATGCTTCAGCTCACTTCAGTCATGGCTAGAGTAGTCATGGAGTACTTCACTACAAAGAATGGAGACAGTAACCTTAGGTGAGCTCAGCAGTGATGCCATAGAGAGCACACCAGAGTTTTTCTAAGTAACTCTGCCCTTAGAGGCATCTGGTTCTCTGAAATGTGAGATGGTGTTCTCCCAACAGTTAAGATTTTAGGAGTGTTTACAATAGAAGTCTATTTCATGCTTCCAAATTCTGGATAACTCAAAGAATTACACAGCAAAACAGACATTTGTCTATAGCACATCAGGCTAGTTTAGGTCTCCTAGAATAGGAGGTGTTTCTTCCTCATTTATTGTTTGGAATCTAATTGTTTTGGGTATTAATTTCCTAAATATTCAATATAATTCACCAGTGATACCACTGATTCTTGAATGTTTCTTTGTTCTGGAGAGTTTTTGTTTTAACTGGTTAAGTCTCCTTACTACTTCGTGAAAATTTCTACTTCCAATTCTTCCACAATTCTTCCTTGATGAGTTGTGAGTTCTTAAGAATGTATCTATCTTGCCTAGGTTATACAAATTAATGTGTACAACTCTTTATTTATCTCATATTCTTTCTTAATGGTATAAAATCAATAGTAATGTAACAATTTTCACTTATTATATTTCACCTACATCTTTGTTTCTTATTTAATCAACCTATGATTTGTCGATTTTGGCAAACATTCTTAAGAATTAGCTCTCTGTTGTTTTCTCCTTTGCTTAGCCATTCTCCATTTTTCTTTCAAAAATATCCGAATATTGTTATTACCTTCTCTTAGGAAACTTTGAGTTTAGATTTTTTTCTTTATTTCCCATTCTTAAGCACAGAATATGGTTTTAATTTTATAATATCACATTTATGTTGACATAAATTTCCACAATGCTTAATATTTCTCAATATATCTTCAGTGCATTCTATATGTTTTGAACCATTGTAAATTCAGTTTCATTTTTAATAATATTTTTAATTTTTTCACAGATCTCTTTCTCAGTGCATTTGTCGTTCACAAGTATAATAATCAGCTTCCATGTATACAAATTTTCCACCGTACTTTTGCTGTAACTTTCTAATTGACATATTAGGTTTAGAAAAGATGTCTTGTGTTATAACAAATTTATTAAATCTTTCTTTAGTCTATATAAGAAAAATTTTCCTGGTTGAGGTAAGAAAAATGTGTATTTTAGTAGTTTTTGTTTTTAAGATTGTTTACAAAATATTTTGATCATATTGTCTCCCCTTCCCAACTCCTCCTTACCAATCCAACTTCATGTTCTTTTTCTCTCTTAAACTAAGACCAAACCAAACCAACAAAATGCACCAAATCCAACACAACAATACAACCAAACCAAACACAACCTCCCTTGCACGCACGCACACACACCCACAAAAAAATAAATAAAAATTTAAAAAAATACATGACATGTAGTCTGTTTCTTGTTGGCCAAGTATTCCTGAGCATGAGGCATTGCCTGGACTGGAGTGTGCTTGATATACCAATGTCAGTCTAATGAAGAAAATTTATTTTCCCTTTCCTGGTTGCTATCAATTGCAAATAATTTATTTGTTTGCAGTTGGACTTTCTGGAGTGTTCTGTGAATGTCTTTTTAGTACTGTTTTGTCTACAGTGTTCATCTTTTATATTTCTTAATTGATCTTCCTAATTGCCATTTTCCCAAGTGAGGTCACTGTGTCAGTGCTGAACACTTGTCTGGGGATTGAGAGGACTTTCTTGCAGGCTTTAGACATGACCACTAAAATTTCACTGGGTACCAATGGAATTCTGAGTGATGTGCAGCTGACAAAAATTGGAGACAAGGTGAGAGTCACAAAGCTACACAGATGAACAAGGTGAACATCTCCCCTTTCTCCTTTGGACTGATCATCCAACAGATGTTTGATAATGACAGCATTTACAACCTGGAAGTGTTTGACATCATAGAGCTGACTCTGTGCTCACTTCCTGGAGGGTGTCTGACATGTTGCCAGTGTTCTCCTGCAGATTGGTTTCCTGATTGGTGCCTCAGTATCATACATACTCTGTCATCAATGGATACAGTCCTGGCTTTGTGTGTGGAGACTGAGCATACCTTACTATATGCTGAAAAGATCAAGGCCTTCTTAGATCATCCATCTGAACTTATGGCTGTTTTTCCTGGTGCTGAAGCCCCAGTCATGGCTGAAGCAAAGGAAGATTTGGAAAAATCAGATGAGGATATGGGAATTGGTCTTTGACTAATCCCCTCAAAGCAACCAACTGAGCCAAATTAATTTGAGAAACATGGCATAGAGGCTTCTTGCTCCTTTTTTCCAAAAAAAAAAAGCTATTTCCATCAATTCACATTCAAAGGAATTGATAGATGGATGCCCTATTCATTTTTACTTGTATCAAAACAATACCAGAAACATGAATTCTCAAAGGTATAGTCAAACTGCACTAGGGAAAATTTATGTTTGCCATTTTGTAATGTTTTCTATCAATCTTAGATTTTTTCCCTCATTTTGTCTCTTGCTAACTTCCTTCGTGTTTGCTTGATTTTGTGATGTGCTATACAATGATTTATTTCTGCCTTCTTTTTAAGTGTAGTATATAGATTGCTTTTCTGATTTCCAGGAGAATCACAAATAACATCTTAAATTACTATAATTTATTTTAAGAGGATATAGTTCAATGTACATATAGAACTCTTTGAATTCTGGGATTCTTTCTAATATTATTGTCATGAATTCCATCTTTATATTTTTTAAATCATTTATATATTTTAATAATTATTTTATGAATTTGTTTTTAAGTACTATAGAAAGAGAGTGGAGTTATAAATGAATAGTATGATACTATTAGTTTCCATATATATAAATCTATTTAGCTTTATTCTAAACCTTTGTATTTTCATGTGCTTTGAGTCACTATATTTTTTACTTAAACTTGAAATATTCTTTTTAGCATTTTTCTAAGATTGTCTAGTGGTAATTAACTCAATTATTTTTATTACCATTAATATTTAATTTATTCTTTTTTAGAGTAGTTTTGTTTGACATACAGTATTTAGTGTGCATTTTTCTTGTTATTTTATATAGTTAGCTAAATTTCTTCTGACTTCTAAAGTTTCTACAGATAAATTTTTTGATATTATAAATATGGATTCCAAGGCTTGAGGGATGGAACTTGGGTCATATTGATTGAAAAGGAAGTCCTTCTTACCCACTGAACCACCATTGTGACCATGTATACTGGAATTTTAAAACAGACAATAGAAATAAGTAAAACAATTAAATTCCCTGGGAAGTACAAAGATACATTAGAAATTCATAAGTAAATTTTATTTTTCTATTGGCTTAATAGAAGAAATTAGGAACTCCAGTGTTTTTTCTATATTATATTCTCCTGCATGAGACAGAGTGCTGAGCAAAGCAAGTAAATAGAACCCAAAACACCTTACGCTTTTTAATGTGTTTTAACTGATGTTCTCTTGGATACCATAACTATCCAACTATTTTCTAAAGTTATTTTATTCTCTCCCAATGGTAAATGTAGGAATTAGGGACAGGAGTTCTCTAGTTTGTCATCTGTCTAGTGTAATTTCTCCATTATTATGTTAGAATATTTTTATCTATATTAATATTGTTTTTACTCTAAAATCAACTTTTACTGGTATTATAAAGTTTTTCAATGGTTTTATTAATTTTACTTCCCAATTTCTGACTATCATGAATTTTAGAAAGTGACCTTCTTTACAAATGAGGTCTATTCAAATACAACCAGTCTACTATTCTTTTTAAATAATATTGGATTTAGAATCATCTGAAGTCTGAGGATTAATGTTCTTATAAGAATATCAGATAACACCACACCTCTGGTGGACCTGAAAACCAGCTAACACCCTCCCCCAACCCCTGCTTTTCCTATGTCTGCCCAGCTTAACCCAAAGTGCCCCAACAGAAGTGCCCTACTCCATCGGAGGCCACTATCCTGAACCAAAGGTAAGACAGGCCTCCACCATGCCAGTGTGTACCTAGCCTCCCCTCCTCTCCTTGTCACAATAACCCAGCCCACACATCTGAAGGAAGCCTACTACTCTACCAGAATCTAGCCAGTATCCCAAACCTCAGGAAAAACTGCCCCACACCCTGCCGATCCTCGTCTAACTCCAGCTGCTCTTCTTCTCCTCATCACTATATCCTGGTCCACACATCTAGCAGAAGCCTTCCTTCTACAACATCAAAGGCCAGGCCAGAATACTGAAGCCCAGAGGCCAGACCAGAATCCTGAATCTTAGAGACCAGGTCAACCTCCCCCCGCAAAGCAGGCAGAAGTTCCCACTGTACCAGAATGTAGGCCAAGATCCTGAACCCCAGGAGACCCCCCAGCCAGATCAGAGACCAAGCACAGAGCCAGAGCTCCAGTCCCAAATTTGTACAACAACCCCCTGCTGGACCAGAGGCCATCTAGGCCATCAGAAGTCCAGCCCCCAACACCTGTTGAGACTCTCTACTCAAACACATGTCACATCAGCTAGAAGACTGGAGAGGGAATAGAAACCAAAGAAGAAATATCCACCCGACAAAGCAAATTCAGTAATTGGCACCTAGAACTATAATCACCCAAAATCCAGATGCCTAAACACAAGAGTAAGAACACAGACAACACCAGCCAGGGTAGTATGTCATCACTAGAGCCTAGCCATTCCACTACAGCAAGCCCTGAGTATTCCAACACATATGAAGCACAAGAAAATGATTGTAAAATAAACTTTATGATGATACAGTCCTTAAAGAGAAAATGAATAAATCCCTTAAAGAAATTGAGGGAAAGACAACAAAAAATTTGGAGGAAATCAATAAATTTCCTAAAGAATGTTGAGAAAATCAAGAAAAAACAATTGACAGAAACAAATAAACTGTTCGTCCTGAAAATGGAAATAAAAGCGATAAAGAAAATACAAACTGAGGGAATTCTTGAAATGCAAAATCAATGTAAGCAAACAGGAACTACAGATGTAAGCATCACCAACAGAATATAAGAGATGGAACAGAGAATCTCAGTGTTGAAGACATGATAGAAAAATAGATACAATGGTCAAAAAAATGTGAAATCTAAATATTCCTGACACAAAACATCCAGGAAATCTGGGACACTATGAAAAGACCAAACCTAATAACAATAGAAAGAGAAGGAAAAGATTA
The DNA here is from genome assembly GCA_902168425.1 of Peromyscus attwateri. Lineage (NCBI taxonomy): Eukaryota > Metazoa > Chordata > Mammalia > Rodentia > Cricetidae > Peromyscus > Peromyscus attwateri. The sequence goes on along the minus strand of CABHPP010112270.1, from coordinate 37,091 downwards.
CTAGCTAATTGGCCCAGAAAATATTTTTAACAAAATCATAGAAGAAAATTTCCCTAACCTAAAGAAGGACATGACTATAAATGCACAAGAAGTTTACAGAACACCAAATAGACTGGACCAGAAAAGAAAGACCAATTGCCACATAATAATCAAAACACTAAACACACAGAACAAAGAAAGAATATTAAGAGTTACAAGAGAAAAAGGCCAAATAACGTATAATGGCAGACCTACTAGAATTACATCTGACTTCTCAGTGGAGATTTTAAAAGATAGAAGGGCCTGAACAGATGTACTACAGACTCTAAGAGACCACAGATGCCTGCCCATACTACTATACCAGAAAAACTTTCAGTCACCATAGATAGACAAAGCAAGATATTCCATGATAAAGTCAAATTTAAATAAGATTTATTTACAAATCCAGCCCTACAGAAGGTAGTTGAAGGAAACCTCCAACCCAAGCATGATAACTACACCCATGATAACACAGGCAATAAATAATCTTGCACCAGAATAACCCAAAGAAAGAACACACACACACACACACACACACACACAGAGAGAGAGAGAGAGAGAGAGAGAGAGAGAGAGAGAGAGAGAGAGAGAGAGACACACACACTACCACCATCAACAACTACAACAAAATGACAGGAATTAACAGTCATTGTTCATTGATATCTCTCAGTATCAATGGACTATCTTCCCCAATAAAAAGACACAGACTAACAAAATGGATGTGAAAAAATATCCATCCTTCTGTTGCCTACAAGAAACACACCTCAGCATCAAGGATGCACATTGCCCTGGAACAAAGGTTTGGAAAAAGGTTTTCCTAGCAAATAGCTCCAAGAAGCAAGCTAGTTTAGCTATTCTAAGAGCCTAAAAATTGACTTCCAACCATAAGAGATGGGGAAGCACACTTCATACTCATCAAAGGAAAAACCCACCAAGATGACATCTCAGTTCTCAACATCTATGCCCCAAACACAAGGGCAACATTGTTTGTAAAGAAAACATTACTAAAGTTTAATTCACACATTGACCCTCACACATTGATAGTGGGAGACTTCAGCACCCCATTCTGACCAATGGACAGATCATCCAGATAAAAACTAAATAAAGAAGTAAAGAAGTATTGGATCTAACAGATGTTATGACCTAATTGGACTTTATATATATATATATATATATATATATATATATATATATATATATATACCATTTCACCCAACACAAAAGAATATATTTTTTTTTCTCAGCACATCATGGAACATTCTCCAACATTGACCACATACATAGTCATAAAGCAAGTCTCAGCAGATTCAAGAAAATTGTAATAACCCCATGAATCCTATCAGACAACCATAGATTAAAGCTGTATTTCAATGACAACAGAAACAAAAGAAAGCTTACAAATCCATGGAAACTGAACAACTCTCTAATGACTTACCACTGGTTCAAAGAAGAAATAAAGAGAGAAATAAAAGACTTCCTATAATTCAATGAAAATGAATTCACAACACACCCAAATGTATGGTACACAATGAAAGCAGTGCTAAGAGGGAAATTCTTAGCACTAACTGGTTTCATAAAGAAATCAGAGAGATCTCATACTAGGTAACTAACAGCACAATTGAAAGTTCTAGAACAAAAAGAAGCAAATACAAACAAGACAAGTAGATGACAGGAAATAAACTGAGGGCTGGAATCAATAAAATAGAAAAAACAGAGAACAATATAAATAATCAATGAAACAAAAGAGTTGGATTTTTGAGAAAGTCAACAAGATAGACAAACCCTTATACAAACTAAGTAAAAAGCAGAGAGAGAATATCCAAATTAACAAAATCAGAAAGGAAAAGGGGGGCATAACAACAGACTTGGAGGAAATCCAGGGAATCATTAGGTCATACTTCAAAAGCTGTACTCCACAAATTGGAAAATCTAAAAGAAAGGGCAAATTTCTTAATATATACCACTTACCAGAATTGGTATCAAGATCAGATAAACAATTAAAGTAGACATTTAAGCCCTAAAGAAATAGAAGCAGTCATTAAAAGTATCCTAATTAAAAGAAACCCAGGGCCAGACAAGTTTAGCATTGGCACAGGAGACAACTTATTGAATAGAACAGTCATAGCATAAGGCATTAAGACTGATAATAAATGGGACCTTACAAAACTCAAAAGCTTCTGTAAGGCAAAGGACACTGTCAATAGGACAAAATAGCAGCCTACACAATAGGAGAAGATCTTGATCTTAAACAACCCCACATCTGACAGAGGGCTGATTTCCAAAATACATAAAGAACTCAAGAAGCTAGACATCAAAAAAACCAAATAATTCAATTAAAAATGCGGTACAGATATAAACAGAGAATTCTCTATAGAAGAATCTCAAATGGCCAAGAAACACTAAAAGAAATGCTCAATATTCTTAGCCATCAGGGAATTGGAAATCAAAAGGACTCTGAGATTCTCCCTTACACTTGTCAGAATGGCTAAGATCAATAACACAAGTGATAGTTCATGCTGGAGAAGATGTGGAGTAAGGGGAACACTCCTCCATTGCTGGTGGGAGTGTAAACTTGTACAGCCACTTTGGAAATCAATATGATTGTTTCTTAGATAATTGGAAATTAATCTAATCCAAGACACAGCTATTTCACTCTTTAGCATATACCCACAGAATGCTCAATTATGGACAGTTGCTCAATTATGTTCATAGCAGCTTTATTCACAATATCTAGAACCTGGAAACTACTTAGATGTACCTCAACTGAAGAATGGATAAAGACAATATATTACTCAGTTGGTAAAAACAGTCATCATGATATTTGCAGGCAAAAAAAAAAAATCCTGAGATAACCCAGACCCAGAAAGACAAACATGGTAGGTATTCATGTGTGAATGGATATTAGTTGCAAAGTAAAGGATAACTATGCTACAATCCACAGACTGAAAGATGCTAGGTAACAAGGAAGGTTAAAGGAGGAATGTCTGGATCTCCCTGGGAAGAGGAAATAGAAGAGATTTCATGGGTGGACTGGGGGTGGGTGGGGATGTGAGCATGAAGGATCAGGTGGGGGAGGGAATGAGGGAGAGAGAACTGAAAGTGATGACTAGAAAATGGGGGAGGAGCATTTCAGAGTCAGGTAGAAACCTGGTACAAGGGAAACCCAGAAATTTACAAGGATGACCCTAGCTAAAGACTCTAATCAATAGGGGATATGTATTCTGAACTGGCCATCTCCTGTGACCAGGCAAGATTACAAGTGAAAGGATTGGAACACAAACCCAGCCATATAATCTTCCACCTACAGTCTGGCCTGTCTGTGGTATATGCTGGGGTAATGGTGACACAGAGATTGTAAGAATGGCCAACCAGTGACTGGTCCACCCTCAGACCCATGCCATGAGAGTAAACCGACCCCTGACACTGCCTGGAGTGCCAGAAACCAGAAGCTGGATGTTCCAGAGACCTAGGATAGAACCAAACAGAGAAGTCGGCAACTTAAATATCAAAGTAGACATATGTTTCCAAACACAACCTGCTCAGTCTGAACAATGCCACTAGCATGCATGTCCTTAGGGCTCACCATTTGGGACTGGACAACCAGTGTTCTTCCTTGGAGAGTACTATTTCTCACATTCTCTTCATCTCTTAGTTGCTTGTATTATTTTTGTGTATGGTTGGAGAGATTTGAGGCAGAGAAGAGTTGGAGACATTATGTATAATCTCAAAAAAAGTTAAGGCAGATATTGGAATTATGCATCTCCAAGCCAATGACTAAATCTAGGAACAATGAAAATATCTGGATCTATAGAAAAGCTGGGGTTAAATTCTTCCTTAGAAGTTTCAGAAGGACTTATCTCTGATGGCATACTGATTTTGGATTTCTGAACCACTATACTGAGAAGGAGTCAACTTTTGTTTCTTTAAGTCACTTAGTTCTCTTGTAATTTCTTATTTTAACCCAAGGATACTAAATAAACTACCATTTTTATTATAGTTTTAGTAGAATATGTACTTTTTATTCTGACCTATATGCATTATTTAATTTAAAGTGGTGTTCTTTAATTACAATATATTTTATTTTAAATCTGGTATCTACTTTTTAGGTGAAATGCTCAAGCAATTTGTGCCTAATTGAATTTTCATTATAGTTAGACAGAAATCTAAAATATTGCTATTTGTTTTCCATCTGTTCCATCTGTTGTTTGTTCACTTTTGATATTTCTTGACTTTTAAATTTTGAATGTTTTGTTAGTCCAAGTTATCTTTCTTTCAGATTATTACCTACATTTCTTTGTTTTATTTTATTAATGATCTCTCAAACATTATTGTACATATATTCATATATAATATATAATTACATATATTTTGTCCTACTATGATCACTTTGTGTATAGTGTAAAACTATTACAATATACTATCATTTCTCCCCTTCTTCTCTTGGTTCAAATTCTCAGACATCTTAATTCTTTTTATGTTCTAAACTCTAAAATGCAAATCTGGTGGCAATGGACTCTCTTTCTCCTCAATTGCCTTTATCTTTTTAGGCCATTATTATTCAAATGTATTTTTTGTTTGAAATGTATTTTTGTTTTGTATATATTGTACTTTGCATGTTTAGTTTTGTTTTGTTATTGCTATACTTTGAAGATACCACTGAACTCAGTTGAATATTTTCTCAGGAGAGATGTTTGATCATTATATTTTCCTCTGCATGTATGTATTTTCACTGAATAGCTTTATACTCTGTTTAACATTGCTTCTAAATAATTCCATTACGGTATATTTTAGGTTTGTCTCATAGAGCCTATAGCATCTCCAAATTCATGTGTTTTTATCATATTTAGAAAATCACATTTGACCATTTTTTGTTAAATATTTTTGGCCTTCACTCTTCTTTCTTTCCTTTGGATTCCAGTCATTTTGGATTTGTGCTTCATTTTGCAGTATTTTTCTGATATATCTTCTAGTTCACTGTACATTATTTTCCACTGGTTAAACTGCATTAAATTCAAAGATGTGTATATGTCACTTCAAATGTTATTAGTTAATGTTAAAGAATCAATTGACACAGTCACATCAGCAAAATATCTGACTGGAAGTGTCTGACACACTTAGCTCCATAACAATGGACCAAAAACAATGAAATGCCATAGATATCCAATTTTTGTTATTAGAGGAAAGTATCAGAGACATCATAGAGCATAGGAACACATGTTGGTCTTATAAAAAACAAAACAAAAAAAATAAAATTTACTGTCACAGTCAGTACTGAATAAAGAAAATGTTTGATTTGGAGCAGAAGCATCCTCCCAAAATCTATTCATGTCATAGATGCAACCAGTAACATTTAATTCTACAAGCAAAAGAGAAACAACAAAAAATATAGAAAAATAAAAATTACAAGAATATGTTTTACTTATTAAAAATAACAGAATGTAAACATAGTGAAGTCATAGGCCTTAGAAAAGAATGTTCCTACCACTTTGCCAGACCAGCATAATCCCTTACTGCATTCTAAATCTTATCCTTACACCCATAGGTAAGTATAGCTATGAGCCCTTATCAAAGAAGCTTCTCTTTGCAGCAAATGGAAATTATCACAGAAAAAACACATGTGAAAACAGGGAAGAGATTTATAGAAGTCCAGTCCCAAAAAGATACATCTACATCACAGCTCTTGCATCTATGGCTCAGGATATAGCCCAGAAGAGGGGTAGGGAAGACTATAAAAGCCAGTACACCAGGAAGTCTACTATGCAATAATCTTTCCTGAAATGGCTGTATAAACTAGGCCTGAATAAAGAACAATATCACTGGACATGATAACATGAAAGTGGGCAATTTTTGTGAGGTTCCATCCCTAGACAATGAACTACAGGCAATTATTGACTTCTGATAGTAGGAGAATCTGACTCTCCCAGGAATGAGCCACATTACTGGTTTTCTAATTCAGAGTTGTCACTCTTGAAACAAAAGGAACAAAATTACTCAGAATGTTATATATATATATATATATATATATATATATATATATATATATATGCATATACATACATGCATATGTATGTGCAAAGATAAATATGTATCAACTGGAGGGGGATATGGAATAGGTTTGAGGAGAGTTACAGGAAGAGTCTGGAGGGAGGAAACTGGAGGAAGTGATGTATTACAATTTAAATTAAAAGTATTTTTTTAAAAAAATGAAGAGTAACTGAAAGGGTTAAGTACTCCATTTATAAGAAAGCAAATTCACAAATAAGTATATATGTAGACTGACAGTGAGAAGAAGGAAAAAGGAAGATATTGTACACAGTCAGGTGTAAGCCATGATTGGGAGTAAATTTATATAATATGAAATAGAATTTAAGTAAACAAGTGTACATAGAGGCAAAGAAGACCAGAACATAATAATAAAAAGAACAATTCAGTAAGAATATGAGAATCAACACTGTAGCAAACTAATGTGTGAAGCAAGCATTATCAGATAAAAAGAAGAAAGAATCTACTACCTTAACTCCCTGCTTCTGTCAACAAGTAAGTCATCCAAACAAAAAAATAAAGGTAAACAAAGAAACATTAGATTTAGATAGCTATGTACACCAAAAGGACCTAATGCTGTATATTTGCAAAATGTTTTATTAGATACTTACAGAACACACATTATTGTCAAATCATAGAATGTTCTTCACCAGATTAAAAAAGAATAAATCAATTTTTAATGAATTGTAAGAAAATGAAATTGTAGCATCTGTCTTCTGTGACTGCAGTATTGCAGAATTAAAACTTGAATAAGAAGAAATTTAGAAACTGTACCAACACATCCAAACAGCGTAGCATTTTCTTGAATTAGCCACAAAGCAGTAAAGAAAAAAATGTGAAATTAAATTATTCCAGAAACAACTGAAAATAAAAGAAAGCTATATTAAATCTTATGTGGAATGAATTTAATGCCTGCCTAGGCAACATACAGAGATTTTTGTTTCACATGTAGATAGATTAGGCTGATGAATTGATAGAGATAGACTGATGGATTGGACTTCCCCACACTGATTGCGAGTTGTTGAAAACATTTTCTCCACCTGTTAAGAGAGCACAGGAAAATGTGTTCTCCTCTATGACACAAAAACAGAAACTGCAGAAGAACACATCAAAAAGGAAACTGACTGTCCAATCTGTCTGGTGAAACACTGATGTAAAAATTCTCAAAAATGCTAAGCATTGAAATAAATGTGAAATACTGAATCAAAATGTAACTAACAAGCATTATTTATGATTACCAAGTGTGATTTATCTAAGTTATACAAGAAAGGTTCAACATACAGAAATCAATAAGTATAAGCATCACATAGATATCATAAAGGATGAAAACCATATAATCACCTCAATAAATGTAGCAAAACAGTTCAATGAAATTTAAGTATTTCTAGATAAAATACATAAAATATAGGCCTAGAAGATTGAAATAAAGGCCATCCAAATAGAAAAGTAAATTATGAAATTGTCCATTTGCAGATAAAGTGATTTTATACCTAAAGAATACACACACACACACACACAGACACACACACACACACACACACACACACACACACACACACGAACACGCACACATATGAACATGCACACAAGTTAGAATTGAGAAATAAAGTTACCTAGTAAGGTTTTTGGGCTTAAAATATCATATAAAACTAGTAATTTTTATATATTCTAATAGTGAAATTGCTGAGAATATCAATAAAAGTAATCTTACTAACAGTAAAAACAAAATACCCCACTCCAGGAATAAATTCAACCAAGCATACAAATATTCTGTACAAATTATAAAAAAAAATTGAGGAAATAAATTTTAACATACAGAAAAAAGAAAAGTATCCTGGATTTATGTATTGGAAGATATAGCATTGCTTTATGTTTTTAGATACTAAATAATTATGCAGATGGATTGAAGTTCCTCTTAAATACTGATGACATTCTTCCCAGTTACGAAAAAAATACTTCTGAAATTTGTATTCAACCAAAAAAATTCATCAAATAGCCAAAACATTCCTATGCTGAAGGTAATAAAGCTGGCAATATTTCACTGTCTGAATTTAAAATTTAGTATAAAGCTATATTAATCAAAGTCTCTGGTTTTGACATAAAAATAGATACATGAGTGAACAGTAGAGCAAAGCAAACCCAGAAATAAATCCAAATACCTGTGGGTAACATTTTTTACAAAGGCATCAATATTCAAATATCATAGAAAAATATTTTTAAATGGACTGGGAAAGCTGGTATCCTAATACAGAAGGGAACTGAAATCTTTTCTCATTACATACACAGAAATCAACTTAGAATGGATCAAAAGCTTAAAATAACCTAAACTATGAAACTACTAAAAAAATGCATTGATGCAATGCTTCAAGACATTGGTCTGGGGAAACAGTTTTTTACTATAACCTTCAAAGCACAAGCAATAGAAGCAAAATATAAAAATATGATTATGTTAAAACAAATAAGTTCTACATAGAAAATTATGGAATGAATAGATTGAAGACAGCATATAAGATAGAGATGTCTGAAAAAATGTTTATCAATCACATGATAAATAAATATAAAGAATCCAAATAACTCATCAGCAAAATAATCTCAATAAAATGGAAGAATTATTTAGTTATTTATCTAATGATTATACACAAATGGCCAAGAGTATTTGAAAAATTGATAAAACCACTAATTATGAATGAAGCTTAAAATCACAATTAGATAACATCACTTTAGTTAGAATGCTTAGTAACAAAAGACAAAAGATAAAATATTCTGATGATGATATGAAGAATGAGAATAACTCATTTGAATTTAATAAATATTTCCCAATATCCAGTAGAAGTGATTTTGGATGTTTCCAACATAAGGATATAATAAATAACTAAAAAATAAATCCACCAATTATTATGATCTAATTATTTTGTACTGCTTACATGTAGTGAATTTTCACACTGAGTCTCAAGTACACATGGTTATTTTGATGTGCTATGGTATGTCTGTTTGTATGTGTGTGTGTGTGTGTGTGTGTGTGTGTGTGTATGTGTGGCATATGCATCAATGTGTGGCTGTGTGGGAACCCATGTGTGGACCTGCTGGGGTAAGAAGATGACATTGACTATTTTACTCTATATTTCTCCACGTTATACTCTTGGGACAGTGTCTCTCACTAAATGTGAAGCTGTTTTGACTAGGTTGTGTAGCCAGTGAACTCCCTGGTCACAATAAAAATTCAGCCATGCATGACTATGTCAGGTATGCATGTGGTTGTTATGGATTCTAATTCAGGTCCTCACACTTGTGCAGAAAGTGTTTTTACTGACTGAGCCATATCCCAATCCCAGTGCACATTATTTTTAAAAAGGTTAATCCCTAGAAGACTAAGTGAAAGTTGTGTCAGTCAAATGAGCTGGGAAGGAACAAAAGAGTTTACCGTACATGATGTGTCCTGGATGCTTACCTAAGTCAAACTTCTAGATGGAGAAGTCTGGATTAAAGATGTATTTTTAGAGTTATTATAATCCACGGTGTGGAAATCTGTGTTCTTAGATGAGTTCATGTAGGGATAAAACAAAAAATATATTTAATAAGAACATTTAGATTACTGTCAGGAAGTTGTATGTCCAGATCCTGTATGAGACAATATGATCTAGGAGGAAAGAGGAGAACCAAAGAAGTATTATGATTCCAATTGTAAAGAATATTTTAAAATCTTCATGATTGATTCTACATAATAAATAGTATTTGAATGTTTAAGGTTTCCCCACCAACTCATATGTTTGAACATGGTTGCCAGCTGTTTGTGGCATTTAGGAAGATTTTAGAACCTTTAAGAGGTAAAGTCTCGCAGAAAGATGCATGTCACTGTAGACGGGGTATTTGGTTTTATTTTCTGGATTAACTTCCCATTCTCTCATTGCTTCCAGATTGTTGATGCAATGTGATAGACTAGCTTCATGATTGTGTCACCATGCTTTCCATGACATTTTCATTCTGGAACGGTAAGCAAAAATAAGCCTTTTGCCCCTTAAGTTACATTTTTCAGGGTATTTTACCCCAGCAGCAGAAACAGAACTGGGATAATAAGGGATAAAGTATGAGAATAAATAGAAGACAATTTCCAGGTTCTGAAACCAATAGGCTATAATATTTGTGGTGCTACAAACTGAAAAATGTCTTGAGAGACAATTTTGGTCTAGTGTTAAACATTTCATATAAGGGAATTAGAGTGACATTCAAACAATGTAGTCTGATTGGCAGTGGTAGACATAGTCTTGACCAAAAAAGAGTCTTAATACTTAGAGAGCTCTGGGGATGGGAGCAAGTACTAATTAGATAAAACAAGGAGTCTTTGTTAGATCTGATTTAATCATGGGGATATAACCAGAGATGATAATTAGGCTGCTGGTGAATAGCTTCTATTACTATGCTTTGACACTTCTGATTCAGCTCAGCTCATAGATACATCTTGAAGGTGCATAAATATAAAAATGAAAATGACAAGCATATGTAGGTGTGTGTTACAGGCAAACTTGAATTTATTACTGACTTTGTAATTATTGCTCTCTATATATCTATATCCAGTATCATAATGTAAATAATATGAGTGCATCATTTTGTGTATAAATGAGTTTTCAAAACATTTAATATAATAATTTTCAGGTATTTAATATTTCAAAGTATTTTCTCTAAATAGATTAATTCATTAATTCATTCACAGGTACCTCAGAACATCAAGGTTAATTATAGCATTGTGTGCCATACATAGTCATTCAATTAGAACTGCAAGGATACCTTAAAACAACATATGTAGCGTACTTGTATCCGCATGACCTGGGATGTAAAGGTCTGTCTCATGTCTTATGTTACAAAACGACCAAATCTTATTAGAATATAAACAGCAGTTTAACTAACATTTCATTTTTTATTTTTTTAATTTATTCTCTCATATATTACATCATGACTGCAATTTTCCCTCTTTCTGCTCCTCCTAGTACCTTCCCTCCACCTACCCTCTCCCCTAGATCCCCTCCTCTGTTTCTCTTCAGAAAAAGAGCAGGCCTCCCAGGAATGCCAATAGAACACAGAATAACAAGTTAAGTAAGACTAGGCACAAACCCTAATATCAAGGCTGGACAAGGCAACCCAGTAAGAGGAAAAGGTTTGTAAGAGTAGGCAAAAGAGTCACACAACCCCCCACTTCCACTGTTAGGAGTCCTGCAAGAACACCAAGATACACATTCATAACATATATGCAGAGGACCTAGTGCAGACCCATGCAGGCTCTATGATTCCTGCTTCAGTCTCTGTTAAGCCTGCTTAGTTGATTCTCTGGGCCATGTTCTGTAGGAACATTCTGGCTTCTACCATCCTTCCTCCACACTCCTGTGTGCTGTGGGATGTTCTGTATGGCAAATGTGTTGCTAATAAAGCACTGATTGGCCAGTGGCTAGGCAGGAAGTAGGCGGGACTAACAGAGAGAATTAAAAGAGCAGGAAGGCAGAAGGAGAGTGCCTGCCAGCCTGCCAGCCAGCCAGCCGCCGCCAGGACAAGCAGCATGTAAAGATGCCGGTAAGCCACGAGCCATGTGGCAAGGTATAGAATTATAGAAATGGATTAATTTAAGATATAAGAACAGTAGCAAGAAGCCTGCCACGGCCATATAAGTCTCTGTGTTTACTTGGTTGGGTCTGAGCGGCTGTGGGACTGGCAGGTGAAAGAAATTTATCCTGACAGTGGGCCAGGCAGGAAAACTCTAGCTACGACCTGTGGGCTTCCCCTGGCTCCCCCTAATGTTTGGCTATGTATGCTTGTACAGGGCTGTGTGTGTGTGTGTGTGTGTGTGTGTGTGTGTGTGTGTGTGTATATGTCTGTGTGTGTGTGCCCTAACATGAACATGATATGGAATGGGAAAAGGGAAGTCATTTTTGCTTTCTTTTTTTTTTTTTTTTTTTTTGGTTTTTCGAGACAGGGTTTGTCTCTGTGTAGCTTTGCGCCTTTCCTGGAACTCACTAGGTAGCCCAGGCTGGCCTCGAACTCACAGAGATCAGCCTGGCTCTGTCTCCCAAGTGCTGGGATTAAAGGCATGTGCCACCAACGCCCGGCCCATTTTTGCTTTCTTATCAAAATAATATATGTCTTAACAATATACAATCTGAGTTGCATTTTATATGCTTTACAAGTGGTAAGTACGGAGATTTCCTGTAGCAACTACTGATAGGACAGCATAGACTCGATCATATTTTGCTTGTTTATTATTTCATTGACTACTATTTATTTTCTGTTTTCCTTTTTGCATACAGATCATATATTTAATTTGAAGGATAGTGCCGTAAACTCTTCAACATTTTTATAAACTTTCAAATTTTATTGAGCATCTAATTCCCCCAATGAATTGCTTATTTTATTTCTGATAAAAGTCCCTATATTCTTTTTATTAGATTAAAAAATACATATTCTGCGGTTGAGGATTTAGCTCAGTGGTAGAGCACTTGCCTAGCAAGTGTAAGGCCCTGGGTTCGGTCCTCAGCTCTGAAAAAATAAAAAATAAAAAAATAAATACATACATATTCCAAATATTATTCTTACACTGACACAAATAAATCTTCCTTATTTGATATTTAGACATTGCTTTTTAAAAAAATTAACATTTAAAACAGCTACAGCCATAATCTCAGTAGGAATTCAAACTCTAAAACATTACTACATCTCAGTCAAAGTGCCTTCCATAAAATATAAATTTCTGATAATTATCTCTTGATATATATTTCCCTGACCTTCTTGGACATAAAATATTGTTAAGTGACACTTTTGATAAAATTACCAAGGGCTGGATCTCTGGTCAATTATATTTTTAAAAGCTATTGAAGGTACAGCTAAATTTCCTAGAAAAAGCAATTAAATTATTTATGTATTGTCATTAGTAGAGTAAAGCAGTGAGCTAAAGGCAACTTACATCTAAATCCTTTTGTGGAAGATTCCACACTGTGTGAAGACATGTCACTATGATTGGTTTAATAAAGAGTTGAATGGCCATTAGCTAAGCAGGAAGATGTTAGACAGTTCTTCTGGGGACAGAGAGGACTCTGAGAGGAACAAAGGCAGAGTTGCTGGCCAGATGCAGAGGAAGCAGGATGATTAGTACAGAGGAAAGGTAACTTAGCCATGCAAAAGAACATAGATTAAAAATATGGGTTAATTTAAGTTATAAGAAATAGTTAGGAATAAGCCTAAGCCAAGGCCAAGCTTTCATAATTCATAATAAATCTTTATGTCATTATTTGTGAGCTGGTGACCCAAAGAAACCTCCCAGAGCCCATGGATTTGTTTAGAGCATCAGATTTCACAGTGGAAGAGTATAATATAGAAGCAAAGTAAAAGAGAAAAGAAATATGTTTTGCTAGGTAGTGGTGGTACAAGCCTTTAATCCTAGCACTTGGGAGGCAGAGGCAGGTGGATCTCAGTGAGTCTGAGGCCAGCCTGGTCTAAAAAGTGAGTTCCAGGACAACCAGGAATGTTACACAGAGAAACTTTGTCTCAAAAAAAAAAACCTAAAAAAAAAAAGAATTATGTTTCTTTTCTTGATGTAAAAAAAAAAATAATCTAGTTTAGCTCCAATAAAAGAATGCAGGGTGTGAGTAGTATTTGGCTATGACTTCATATATATTATTGTATAAATATTCTCTAATCACAGACCTTCCAAATCCTCCTTTATTCCTCACATCTCCCAGAGAATTCCTTCTCTGCTATGTTTCTCTCCTACTTACATGACTTTTTTTGTGGGTCACTATATTAGATTAGAATTTTCTACATAAGCATGAGTTTGAGGTTGCTTATTTTATGAAAGGCAAGGAATCAGTGACTATACCACTGAGAAATATGATACTACCATTTCTATTACCATAGATTGGACCATAGAGGCTCTCCTCATCAGTTATATGACATTGATGGCTAAAGTTTTGTGTAGATAAGCACTGCTTCTATGACTTTATGGGTGCAGCAGTCATATCAGATGCAGTGGCATTTTAAAGTACTCCTCATCTGTCACTTCTTTCATTCTTTTCACCTCCTCTTCCACAATGTTCTCTGATCAATGATATCTTAGATATCCTGCTTAGAAATGAGCATTCAACAGTCATGTGTCTCCATACATTGACCAGTTATGAGTTTCTGCATCAACCATCCCCCACTAGAAACAGAAGCTTCTATAAACAGACATGAGAACAACACTAATATTTCAGTATGAACTAAAATATTTAGAAGGCCATTTTATGCCATAACCATTTAACAAAACAATATTAAACCCTTCCTAAGGCTAGAGTTGTAGGTGGTTGTGAGTTGCCCAATGTGGTTTTTGGAAACTGAGCTCCAGTTCTCTGCAAAAGCATCAGTTGCACTTAACTGCTGAACCATTTCTTCAGCCCCTGCTGTGGATATCTGTATGCTGTGAAATGTTGCTCTGATTGATTGATAAATAAAACGCTGATTGGCCAGTAGCCAGGCAGGAAGTATAGTGTAGGTGGGATAAGGAGAAAGGAGAACTCTGGGAAGTGGAAGGCTGAATCAGGAGACGCAGCCAGCCACCACTGCCTTGAGAAGTAAGATGTAAAGTACTGGTAAGCCACAAGCCATGTGGCAACTTATAGATTAATAGAAATGGGTTAATTTAAGATATAAGAACTAGATAGCAAGAAGCCTGCCACAGCCATACCGTTTATAAGTAATATAAGTCTCTGTGTGTTTACTTGGGTCTGAGTGGCTGCAGGCCCTGGCGGGACTGGAGAAATCTCCCGCTACAAGCCCCAATTATGAAAATTATTGAAGGTAGCTTTTCAAGGTTTCTCTCAAATATCCCTATAGGGATTTGCTTAACAATAATTTGAAAATAAGTGTAGTAGGACTGGTCCATAGGGTCAAGGAAACTGGCTCAAACCAGTTGCCAAGTCATACACATAACCTAGTTCCTTATGAGTCAACCTGGAGTCTGCCTGAGGGACTAGCAACAGGCACTGTCAGAGTTCCTGACCATGCCTAGCTAATGAGGGATGACCATGCAATGCCACCAGATTGGGATACAGCTTGGGTGCTGGGAGAAGGGTATATAAGGCCTTCCCCACTATTGAATAAATGAGTCTGCTGTAACTCCCAGTGTCTGTGTTGTTGACACCATGCCTTCTCACTCCCTCCTCCAAGGGAGCCATTGAGATCCAGCAACAAATAAGGATAAAATATAGAGTTTGTGAATTTGATGTTTCATGTCTAAAGTTGTTAAAAGATCTGAAAATTAGGCACTAGGAGGCTATTTGCTCATTCTTATTACTTTCCTGAGCTATATTTTATTCAATTTATGACCCCTATCATTTCTAAGAGATGGTAAATATTTTCAAAGATAGAGAAACAAAATCAATTCTTAACAAGCAAAAAGACTTTGTGGGTAAAGGAATTATACCAGCAAAATCACTTCATATTGAGAGGTACATAGCTTCTATGAATTGCAAATTATAAGAAATATTGGTCATAGAATTGAATTGTACTCCTTAAAACTATTTTTATATTGTTCCAAGCATGTGTACATACATAAGATATTCAAAAAGCATTAAAATCTACCCCAATCAAGACTATGAAGTCAACCTTGCCAAGAATTTTTGACAAACTTCTGAAAAATTTCCAGGCATTAGTACATAAATACTGCAACACTGCAAGTCAATTTTTTAAACTTAACCCTGCAATGGGACTCATATCACACAGGGCTAGACTATCATTTTAGTGCTTGCTAATTTTTATGGATGAGTGTTCTCATGTGAGAAAAACAGATTATCAAACCACACCTGCAGTGATAAGGATAAAGATTCTTTTCTGACTGTTAATATTTGTGAAAAATTGGCAAAGATATATTGAAAATAAGCTAACATAAGTAAAATGCTGTATGTACATTTTGAAGTTTGTGCATTTTGAAATTTGATATTTTTTGTCAGATTGTTAACAGCTTGCATAGCCACCAATAAAATAGAACTTGGCTATTTAAATTATTGCAAGTTCCATGTTAATAATCTTTAGATTTTGCAAATATGAAACATCACAAAGTAATAAATTTCATGGATTGTCATCTAAAGAAAAATAAATTAACATATGAGAGCTTGCACCACCACTACCGGCAACAGTCTATAATATATAGTATGAAACTTTGAGTTCCTTCACCCATAATACTTTTGGCAAAGCTATGAGCACATAACAATTAAGAATTTGGTATTGCATCAACTTATGGGAGATTCTCTATAGATGTCTAACAGATGGCTGACAGATTTTAGCCATCAGTAAATATTGCATTAATAAAAATTAAAGCCTATTTTAAAAGGCGAATTTAAATGGTTTTATATTGTTAAAACAATTTTAAGTTTTAAACCAGATAGCTTATTGCCTGTAGATATGATTATTGAAGTAATCCTCACAGAGTATAGAAGACCTTGGAAGTATTATTATTCTATATAATGTGCTTGTGGGGGATGATCTACACATTATTGAAAATAAATAAATAATTTCTTTGCACTAAAGTCAATAGTGAACAGTATTTTCAATAATACGCTGCACACAGTATTCTATATGAAGAAAGTTCATTTTTTACCTAGTTTATTTTTGGGTTTTCTCATTCCTTTATTGTATATTTTGCTAATATTTTTCTTGATTATCATCTTAAATAAGTGATTCATACATTGAGGAAGGACCAGAGAGGAGCCAACCTTTGCAGAAAGGCAAGTAGAGAATTATATGGATATACGTTTTAGATAGCTTTATAGCCATTTGTTATAGAAATATTAATATCATTAAATTTATAACAGGAAAATGTGTGTTTATACTTGCATTCATATCTTTCTTTCTTCAAAAAAGACTTATTTTCATGTATATATGTGTTTGTTTTTTCTGTATGTATGTGTAACATATGTACCTAATGTCCATGGCAGTCAGAAGTGGGCATTGGATGGATCCCCTGGAACTGGAGCTACAGATGGTGGTAAGCTGCCAACTGGATCCTGGGAACCAAACCTGGGTCTCCTGTAAGAGTAGCACATGCTCTTAACCTCTGATCCATCACTTCAGCCCCAAATTTAATGGTACTTTACAAAATTATTGGCATAGAACAAATTGATAATATTGAAAAAAAAGAGAAAACAACTTCTTATCCACTACAGATATTTTGAATAAAACTGACTTAGTCTATGCTTATAAAGAACTTCAGCTATGCTTATATAATTTTAGAAATCTTAGAATTAAATTCTTTTTTCTTTTTCCTTTCCTGCATCATCAGATAAGCAAAAATTTCAAGTAAAGTTTTCAAATGTTGTCTATTTATTAATATAATCCTAATTTTGATAAGATTAAATGTTCAAAATTTCTTGTGCTACTTCTTTACAGATTTGTTGAAAATTACATCCTACTAAATTCTAGACACTGAATGCAGTATAGAAATATTTTAATGTAATTATAATTTTTAATTTCAGAAAAATAATCCATCTGAAATATCAATCTGTTTTAAAATGACATAAATTCTCAAAGTAGTTGACAGTCATGTTAACTCTGTGATATTTCAGTATGAGTAATTTACCTCATTTGTAGTAGATTATTTTTTTTCAAAAGAGCTAAAAGCATTTCTGACATCCTTTCTTGTATTTCTTATATTAAATTGCAGTGATGTCTTACTTTATAATCTCTTTCTTTTTATTGCTGTTTTACAATATACCCATTATTGTTGTTGTTGTTGTTTTTCAATATCAAGTTTTCCCGTGAGTCCTTTTTTGTAGTTTGGCAGGAGTAAGGTTTTATTGGATGTATTTATGCTTTCTCCCCCTTTCTTTTCATAATCAGGCACTCAGGAGCCATTGGAAAACTTGTTTTGTGTTGGAAACTGCACATATGAATCACTTTTTGCTATTTTTATGGTGTTCACTTAAAGTATGAATGACAGATTGCTACTGAGACTCCTCATAATAAAATAGTTTGCAGTTAGGTGGTAGCTCTTGACCAAAGAACTCAGATTATGATAGAGAGTTAAATGTCCAACATTGGTGTAATAGGTAAGGTTTATTACAGCCATATGTGCACCATTAATCATTGACAGAGCTGCCAAAACAATCTAGGGGGGTTTTATTTCAGACTAAGACCCCAAAACGGCTATTTTGGCATTTGGTTTAACCACTAAAAATAAATACAGTTTATAATTTGAAATGATTTCAATTTAATGAATTAAATATGACAAATATTCATTGATTGTTTATTATTTTATGGCCATTGTACTAGGCAAAAATAGAATGTGGTGATGTTAGAATAAATAAGAAACTTGTGTTAATATACTAACACCAGTCCTCACCAAAAATAACCTATGATATGATAAAACTTCACCAATTTTTTTTTTTGTTTTTAAAGAAACAAACCCTTATGCTGTGCTCATTTCAAAACCTCTAGTCATAGGTTAAATAGAGCTGGATATTGAAAAGTCAATGCTGGAAAAGCTGTAGATGACATATTATTTTTCTTCGGTGTTCTAGTTGGCAGGTTGATTGGGAAACATGAGCTGAGCCTCATAATGTGAAGTTAAATAAAGAGCTAAGAAACCTGTTATTAACACCAGCAAATGATACATGGAAAAAGTAAGAGATAAAAGACTCATTCCTATGAGATTCTTATGTATTGAATGACATTTTCTAGAACAAATAACTTAGATTTTAAAAAATGTATACTGACTGATAAGAAACTTTCACCACTGTAAATAATATATCAGAACAATGATTTGACAAATTGTTGCAGACAGAAATTAGATAAATATTTGTTTTAGTCACCAAAGATGAATGTTGAAAATGTTAATGCAATCTAAATTCTATTATTATTAGTACCAGCTAGATGCTCCATACTTTAATGTTTTAAAAATATTTTATTTTTTGATTACAATATAAGTATATCATTTCCCCCTTTTCTTTCTTCTTTCCAAACCCTTCCTTGTATTTCTTTGCTCTATTTCAAATCCATGGCCTTTAACTGTTTCTTTAATTGTTGTTTCTTTTGAGACCTTAAGGTCTTTGTTTAGAAAAGAATTGGTTAAAGATTTATGGTAATGAAGAGGGACATATATGCTCTATATCTTAGTAGTTTAATATTTATATTATTTTTATATTATATTTATATTATATCATAGTAGTTTCAATTGTATATTGATTTATCAAAACTGCTGAACTACATGTCAATTTATTATATTATATATTATATAATATGTTATCTATATGCACATATCATATATATTATGTTATATATTATGTTATATATTAGGTTATATATATATATATATATATATATATATGATTTGACCTAAAATTAACAAAAAGAAACCTCTACCAATCCTGATGAAGTTCTGTATTTCTTAACAGTAGTTGAGCCATCAACAAAGTAGAAGTACAAAATCCATTGGCCAAGCAAAGAATGGCTGCTGGTAGTCATGTCAGAGATGCAGCAGATGGCAGTTGACTTCAGGGAGTCAGCCCACCAGGAGGCGAATCCCTGATGGACAAATCTCAGAGAGACAAGACCCTGAGACCATAGACTCCAGAATGTCTTTTGCTTCTCCTGTGGCTTTACATATTTGCCACTGCCATCTTTCTCTGGTATCTGGCATGGTGTGATTGGGTGTGGGGAGAGCCTCACTGCCTGTAATGTAGTGTGTTTATCTCACAGAAATACCCCATTCTACTGTGCATTTTTATCTGTGGATTATCATGAAGATGATTTCTTCTTAAGCTGTGCTGTCTAAATGATAACGATATTCCTTTAAATAGAGTTTTGATGATAAAAAAATCAAACAAGGAAGTGTCACACAGCTAAAACACATGAGTTTCTATCAAGAAGCCACATAGACTGTGGCTTAGGTTAATGATTAAGAAAAAAACAACTGAGTCCCAGTAGCCCAGCTAGTTTAAATTTTTCTAATCTTAATGTTCACAGGTTTTAGAGAGCATCAGAGCTGAAACAAAGCTTTGAAAATAGCTTAAAGTTAAACTAGATATTTTTTGTCAAATACCTTTGAGGTGAAAAACCCAAGAGGACAACCTAAAGCTTTAGAAAGGCACATAGTTGAATGTGGAACTTATTAAGGTCAGGGATCAAATACAAAGCAGCCCAATTATTAGTAGTAGATGACATACTTTTCTTGCTGGGTTTGTTTGGTGATCAAAGGTGATGATTACTTAGTTATACCCATTTCTGCCCTCAATCTCTTGATATAAGAAACAACTGATACGAAGGTATGCACACCATAGATATAAAGTAGAGCTGACTGATTCTGTTTCACATATTGAAGCTTAGATTTGTGATTCCTTTAAGATTCCTTATAAGCCTACAGAGACAACTGAACCTAGCTAGTGGGAACTCATATACTTTAGACCAACAGCTGTAGACTGGATTAGGCCCTCTGCATAAGCAAGACAGTTGTGTAGCTTGGTCTGCTTAAGGGGCCCCTGGCAGTAGGATTAGGATCTATCCCTGATGCATTAGCTGGATTTTGGGGGCCCATTACCTGTGGTGGGACAACTTGCACAGTCTTGATGTAGGGGGAGGGGCTTGGACTTGCCTCAGCTGAATGTACCAGGCTTTGATGATTCCTAATGGGAGGCCATACCTTTTTGGAGGATGGGATGGCGGAGTGGTTGGGGTACAAGGCTAGTGGGGAGTGGGAGGAAGGATGTGAGGGGTATCTGTGTTTGGTATGTAAAATGAATAAAAATTTATTAATAAAGAAAAAATAAGAAAAAAAAAAGATTCCTTGTAAGATTACCTTTCAAGATAAGTAACAAAGTGATTGGTCCTTTCTTTGTAACCACAATACTCAGCTTACACACTGTTACTCTATAACAAATTTCTTGGGTATGAATGTACATGGGTTCTTGGGATAATTTGTTTTTCACCTGTAATATGTAAAATGTTTAATCATGGAAGGGATATGGAAAACATGGTGTTTTTTACTTGTATTCATTGTAATCATTCACTTGAAAAACAGAATGTAACCACAATGTAATTTTTATATTACCTGAAAGTTTTGCTGGGGTATATAAGCTGTAAGGGAAAGAATAAAGATAAAGTTAAAATAAGTTAGAAGGAAAACATCATGAGAGGAGTAGGAAAACATCAAGAGAGGCAGAAGGGACATTTCTGGATAGAGATAAGAAAAGAGAAAAAGAATACAGAAGAAAAATAAAAGAAGGAAACCATCAAGAGAGTGTGTAGGTATCCTTCCCTTAAGTACCTCAGATAAAAAAGTCATAGTACATGGCAACTCTGTAGAATTACCTTTGAGCCTTGCACTGCTGGAGGATGGTCCCCTTGGCACCAATAAATGGCAAACTGAAGCATTTCTACATAGTGATTTCCAAGTAAGAAGTATATGAATTATCAGGGATAAACCTGGTAATTTACAATTATACAAACTACATTGGGTTCACAATATGTAGTTCTACTTACCTTTTTTTCTTTAAAGTATAATTACATGATTTCTATCCTCTCTCTCCTCCTTCCTACTCGTCCTATGTCAGATACCCCTCCCAAATTCATGGCCTTCTCTTCTTTAACCATTGTTGTTACATATACACATAATGAATAACATAAAAATACAACCTGCTGAGTCTGTTTACTGTTGCTTGTATATATATATGATTTGAGAGAAGACCACTCATTATTGGATGACCAATCAGGAGGCTCATCTCTGGGGAAGACTGATCCTTCCTCTCATGAAAGTTATTAATTGCTGGTTACTCTTCATTTAGAAGTGGGGTCTCATGAAATTTCCCTACCTACATGGGACTATAAACTGGTGTTGCAATTGTTCAGATCTTGTTTAAGCCGCCATGTTATTTCACAGGAGTAGCTTCCTTGTCATAGCTAGAAAGTACAATCTCACAGCATACTTCCCGTTTCTCTGGTTCATATTATCTTTCACCCCTCTTCTTCGACATTCTCTGAACTTTGGGTGAAAGAGTTGGGTTATATATTTTGCTGGGCACCCTGCAGTCGGTTGTTCTTTCATTTTGACTAGTTGTGGCTTTCTGTGATGGGCTTCTGCTGCAGGCAAAAGCTTCTTTGATGAGAGGTGAGATCTACACTTACCTGTAAATATAAAGGTATGTATTTAGAATGTAGTTAGGAATTGTTCTGGTTTAGGAAAGTATTGGTAGTCAATTCTTTCCTTAGATGCATGACCTCACTTGCTATTTGTAGTTATACAGTACCAGTCATGTTTTCCCTTTTGTTAAGCTGGCCTTGAGTGTGATTAGAAAGCTGTTAGTCACCATCAAAATATAACTGCTTCTATTTCACTTTTAGGCTTATCTTACCTTGATGGTCTTTGTTGTGATTCATAAAAGTTATGGTTTAAGCTGTTAGTCACTATCAAAATATAACTGTTTATATTTCACTTTTAGGGTTATCTTACCTTGATGATCTTTGTTGTGGTTCATAGAAGTTAGGCTTGATAGAAATATTGATTGCCCCTCCCCCTTGTCATTTTGCATAGTTGCTTAGAGTTCTATGGAACCTAGTCCTCACGGAGGAAGATTTGGGATCAGATCCACAGCAAATCTCTGAGTGCTATGTAGGGATTACATGGTGTTTTCAGCAATAGGGAATTAACACCATCTTATTGGAGTAAACCAAGGGAAATATCCACACCTGTGTTTATTTTGGAAGTCACTGGAACAGCCTGACCAACAACTTAAAAGGAAGATTTTTATGCCTGTTATGTTTTTTTGGGGGGAAATTCTTTTGTTCTTGAGCATAGTATTAGAACCCCAAGTAGTATAACCTCACTTAAAATTTAAATTACACACACACACATACATGCATACACACACACAAACACACACACACACACACACACACACACACACACACACACACACACGGAAGAGGTTTTGTATTTAAATTTCAGGTCAATATAAAAGAAATGACTTTCTATTCCTTTTGCAACCATTCTTAGTGTGTTTTTAAAACTTTCCTCCCTCCCTCTCCTTCCATATTGACTTCCTTTTTCCCCTCCATAATTAAAATCTTCTTTTTTATAAAAGGTCATTTATGATTAATTGTCTTTTAATACAATTATAATGATGTATTTTAAAATGTTAGTTATAAAGTGCTGATGTAGGTGCATGACATTTACTAATTTTTTGGTTTTTAAATTTACATGTATTTATTTATGGACGATTGATTGATTGAAGTGGGGGTGGTATATGTCATAGGGTGCATGTGGAATTCAGAGAACAACTTCTCCCCTGCTACTGTATGTGCCATAGTATTCTAACTTGAATCCTCAAGCTTTGGAGCAAGTGCCTTGAAGGGTTACCCATTTCACTGACTCCTCTTACTATATTTTAAAAATTATGGGGTTTAGGGAGAAACCTGGTGCTAGGGAAATCCCCAGAAATCCACAAGGATGACCCCAGATTAGACTACTAGCAATAATGGAGAGGGTGTCTGAACTTATCTTCCCCTATAATCAGATTAGTGACTACCCTAATTGTCATCATAGAACCTACACCCAGTAACTGATAGAAGCAGATGCAGTGATCCACAACTAAGCACTGGGCTGAGCTCCTAGACTTCAGTTGAAGAGAGGAAGGAGGGATCACAGGAGCAAGTGAGGTCAAGATTATGATGGGGAAAACCATAGAGACAGCTGACCCAAGCTGGTGGGAGTTCATGGACTCTGGCCTGTCAGTTTGGGAACATGCACGGGACCAAACTAGGTGCTCTGAATGTGGGTGACAGTTATGTAGCTAGATCTGTTTAGGGAGTCCCTGGTAGTGGGACCAGGACTTATTCTGGGTGTATGAAATGGCTTTTTGAAATACATTCCCTAGGGTGAGATACCTTGCTCAGCCTTGACACAGTGGGGAGCAGCTTGGTCCTGCTTCAACTTAGTATGCTAGACTTTGTTGACTCCTGAAGGGAAGCCTTACCTTCTCTGAGGAGTGGATGAGGGGTGGGATTGGGGGAGGTGGGGGGCAGGAGAAGGGAAGGGAGGGGGACCCAGGATTGGTATGTAAAATGAAAAACAACCTTTTAAAAATAAATGAATAAAGATTAAACTGTATGTATAATTGATGCTTACTTTACAGTAATTCAGGGTCTTGCTTGTTTGAATAAAATTTATTATTTACAATTTTCTGCTAAAATTTACATTATTTATTTGTTGGTGAGATTTACTATTTAAAGACCTAAATTTATAGGAGGAATACTATTAGAGTAGGTGCTTGGCCATGCCAAAGTTATTAGAAAAGTGTGAAGACAGTTTTATTTGTAACCATCAGAACTGATTTCTGTAGAGCATTAGGATTAACAGAGACATAATTATGGAAGCAACCATAGTGAAGATGTTATCTTCCTAAACATATAAAGAACATCTACTGGGAAAACTATGTAACTCAGTTCTATAATATTTAAGGCTGATCAATATGATTACTTTGTTTCCATTCACACTCAATGTGAATATTTAGGACTTAGTATTTTACGTATATCTAGTTCATTGTTTATATCATGAAACATGTTCAATCTTATTATTGGCAATTATAGCTCCTTAGGATGCTGGAATCAACAACAATAATACCTCACACTCATGTATTACTTTACAGTTTATAAAAAACATTCTTAAAATGATCATATATAGATGTACCTCAATAGTAAATGGAGTAGGAACAACATAAATAAGTTAAAAGACTTTTGAGTCATCGATCTAGAATTGAATCTTGGCTCTGATTTTTTTCTTACTTTTGAGCAAGTTGCATAATTTTTTTGGACTCCACTTTTTTAAATCTTGTGGAATATAATAATTTAAAACCCAACTGACTCCAAAGTTTTTGGAATATATTGCTATATAAGTGACCAAATAGTTTTTAATATTCATATATAATGACTGTTTGGAGGATTCAAATATTTGTGACTTGCTTGTGTTGTAGATAGGACTTAAAAATAAACTTTCAATTCTGAATTTTATATGGTATCTCACTGCATGTGTGTAAATACTATAGTTTGGATTTTTTGATAAAATGATATTATCATTATGAAAATGTGCTATAATCATATAATACATATAATATCATACTCATGATAATGTTGTCATAAAATTTATTATTTATGTGATTTAGTTTCTCATGTTTTTCTGTATGGTTTCAATCTGCTTGTGAGATTTTTCTTTTCTTTATCGCTGATGGCTGAATTTCCTGAAGTTCTGAACAAACAATGAAGTATAGTGGAAATGTTGCTGACACAAGAAATAGTGGTTGGTCACAAGAGGCACTTGGACTTGGTTTTTTCTTTTTATTTTTTTTTTCTTTTTTGGCTCTTCATTTTTTTTAATTTTATTTTATTTTACAATGCCATTCAGTTCTACATATCAGCCACGGATTCCCTTGTTCTCCCCACTCCCGCCACCCTCCCCTTCCCCTCAAACCACCCCCCATTCCCACCTCCTCCAGGGCAAAGCCTCACCCAAGGACTGAGATCAACCTGGTAGACTCAGTCCAGGCAGGACCAGTCCCCTCCTCCCAGGCCGAGCCAAGCGACCCTGCATAAGCCCCAGGTTTCAAACAGCCAACTCATGCAATGAGCACAGGACCTGGTCCCACTGCTGGATGCCTCCCAAACAGATCAAGCCAATCAACTTTCTCACCCATTCAGAGGGCCTGATCCAGTTGGGGGCCCCTCAGCCATTGGTTCATAGTTCATGTGTTTCCATTCATTTGGCTATTTGTCCCTGTGCTTTATCCAACCTTGGTCTCAACAATTCTCGCTCATATAGACCCTCCTCTTTCTTGCTAATTGGACTCCCGGAGCTCCACCCAGGGCCTAGCCGTGGATCTCTGCTTCCAGATCCCTCAGTCATTGGATGGGGTTTCCAGCATGACAATTAGGGTGTTTGGCCATCCCATCACCAGAGTGGGTCAGTTCGGGCTGTCTCTCGACCATTGCCAGCAGTCTATTGTGGGGGTATCTTTGTGGATTTCTGTGGGCCTCTCTAGAACTTTGCTTCTTCCTATTCTCATGTGGTCTTCATTTATCATGGTCTCCTATTCCTTGTTCTCCCTCTCTGTTCTTGATCCAGCTGCGGTCTCCCGCTCCCCCAAGCTCTCTTCAGCATTGTTTGTAATAGCCAGAACCTGGAAACAACCTAGATGCCCTTCAACTGAAGAATGGATAAATAAAATGTGGTACATATACACAATGGAATACTACTCAGCAGAGAAAAACAATGACATCATGAGGTTTGCAGGCAAATGGATGGAACTAGAAAAAATCCTCCTGAGTGAGGTAACCCAGACTCAGAAAGACAAACATGGCATGTACTCACTCATAGGAGGATACTAGATGTAAAACAAAGATGACTGGACTGCTACTCACATCACCAGGGAGGCTATCTGGAA
Source organism: Peromyscus attwateri (assembly GCA_902168425.1). Lineage (NCBI taxonomy): Eukaryota > Metazoa > Chordata > Mammalia > Rodentia > Cricetidae > Peromyscus > Peromyscus attwateri. The sequence goes on along the minus strand of CABHPP010112270.1, from coordinate 10,599 downwards.
AACAGGACCCCAAGAAAGACACGGGGATCACCCAATGATGGAGAAATGGATGAGATCTTCATGAATAGCCTGGACATAAGTGGGGGAAATGAAGGGCAAGGGTCGAGGGCTTTGTTTAATAGAAGATTTTCACTTAGATTTTGAACTGTCATTGAAGAAACGTATTTACTTATACAAGTATACTACACAGCTGAAAATACATGGAGAAATGATGGATGAATAGGCTCTGTAGCTGAAAATGCCAGTTGAACTTAGACTTACAGTTATTTCTCCCAAGGAACAAGCCATGTAAATGAAGTTATCTTGGACTTTCTAATCCATCCTATCTTCTGTTTAAGTGTAAGTGAATAATCTTGGAGAGCAGAAAAAAATTGGACCTTTTTGGACTTTTTTTAAAAAAAAATATCTATGAGACATTATACAATGTGTTTAACTCACTAAATTTGGTGACATTAGTGTCACAGATATAAGAAATGAGTTCAAAATCATATCCTTAACATTTTCAAGGAAAAGCAAAGTGTCAAGGAGAGATCTTACTGAAAGCATAGAAAGTTAAAGGAGAGACATAGTAGCAACATGTGAATGACGCTGTGCACAACGGAAGAAAAGATTATAGCAGGTAAGAGAAGCTTTAATAGCAAAATTATTTGGAGACAATATTTTTAAAGATGGAAGTCAGAAATACGTATTCAATGGAACTATATTTTTTTTCTTTAGAAGAATGGAATTATGAAGGAATTTACAAAACCTAACTATATTAGTAAAACCAACGATAATTCACATTTGTTGAGGATATCTGGAATGCTATCATTTTTGTTAATGTTCTTTTTCTATAGCATAGTACTCTGTACCTCAATGTAGCCTAGTGTTCATGAAAATTCTCGTTCTCTTGCCTCTTAAGTGCTAAGATTACAACCACCATCCTCAGCTCAATACTTTACCGTATTTATCCTTTATACTAAGCCTGAAAAGGACAGTATTTTTGGCCTTATTCCCACTTTAGGAACTAGAAAGATAAATCATATCAAAGTTAGGAAATGTACTCAAAGTTTCAGAGTCTAACCTCTCTGACCCCAAAGCTTGAATCTCTTCTAGTGCAGCGTCCAACTTCCTTTGCCATAGAAGACGCCAGCTAGCATTGTGAGCTGTTCTTTTTTTCCATTTTAATATCTTTACTACTTCTACAGCTACAGATTATATCATCTAGCTAACATGTAATTTTCAAAGCCATATGAATGCTCTCTATAATCAGTAATGGATATTGTAACAGTTCAAAGAATGTACGCAGTTGCAAGCAAGTATATACACACTAAGGGGAATCTGAAGAGACCTGATTATATCTTTTTTCATTTCACATCTGGAAAAATTATTACCTACAAGCATCTATTAACATTGTTCCATTCTTAGTGTCCCCCCAAACTCTGTGACGAGCCATGCAAACGATTTAAAGACTACCTTACTATCATCATGGTTTGCTATTTGGAATCCATGACTTTGCTGTGTTGATGTGTTCAATCTGCAGCACATACATTTGCAAGTTGCTACTAAGAATGTTTATATTTACTACTTACTTCTACTATGCTGTAGTTGAAGTTTGCTGTGTATGTTTCCAAATTTAGTGTATATTTCAAATTTCCTATTTTTTCTGGAAGAAAGCCTATAATGGAATTTGGATTACAGATGGAGAAATTGGCTGGTGGATGAGTTTGGAATTAGGAATCAATGAAATTTGGTGTGGAGCATGCTTCCTTTGAAGGTTCACTGCTGGAGTCCTCAGTCATGTTTGTTTTCCTATGGAAATGTGAGCTGCTAGCTCTAAAGAAAAAGCCATATTACTTGAATTCAAGCATCTCTAATAGCAACATATTTATTTTTATTTTCATAACAGAAACAGTAAGAGCACTTGGGCTTGTTGGCCAAAATATTTTCTGATTTTAATTTACTCTTACATACAGTGCATTTCAAATTTTCTTTTTATCATGACCCATATTAGGAAATATATCTGGACATGGAAACTAAGAATTCAGGAAAATGAGATGAGAGGATTGCAATGAGTTTGAGGCTAACCTTGTCTATAACATGAGAAACTATCTCACCAAAAAAAGAAAAAAAACTGTAATTTAAGGCAGTGTTTGTGTGTGTGTGTGTGTGTGTGTGTGTGTGTGTGTGTGTGTGTGTTGTCAACTGGAAACAATAATTCCTTTACTGATTTAATCTTTTCTATGTTATTCTTTAGCCAACAAAACATGTGCTGTTGTTGATAGACATATATAGTAACAGCAAGCATTTATAGATAATAGCAAGCATATATATATATATATGATGTAAGTATTAGTAAAAGTTACTTAGAGGAACAAATATGTATTTATAGGAATCAATATATATTACAGGAATAAATATATTTAAAAGAATATATATTAGAGGAATGAATATATATTTAAATGAGGTTTATTCAGTGACTTATTGCTATGGTCTAGGTAGTTCAACAATGGCTGTCTCACACCAGAGAGGCTGAGAACTAAGTCATTTGTCAGTCCATTATCATTGGTCATTCCATTAATCTGGATGTCTCACCAGTCCTGACATGGTAATGAAGTCTCCTGGAAGATTTCAGGAGAGTCAGTTGTATGTAATCCACATTGAAAGCCTGAAACAGAGTCCCAACATCAGTGAAGAGATATAGCAGTGGCAACAACAAGGTAGATGAACTCTCCAGTGAGCCAGAGGGTAAGCAGGGAAAAGATTCTTCTTTCTTCTACTGTTTACCTGGACTGCCACCAGAATATGCTAAGCACATTTAAGGTGAGTCTTCACATTTCAAACAATTCATTAAAAACTTTCCTTCACAGGTGTGCTCAGTGTTTACCTTTTAGTTGATTTCTGATCCCATGAAGTTGGCAACCAAGAACAAGCATCAGAGTTTGTATGTCTGTTTCTTTCTTATTAGATATTTTAGTTGTTTTAGTTTAGATATTCAAATTTACACAACATAAAAAATATGTCATTGAACATAATATCATGTGTATCCTTGGCTATCTATCTGAGTTTCAACTTCATGATATTATTTTCCAAGATGAACAACTGATGAGTCAAGAAGTATGATTATTTTACTGCATATTTGAGCATATAATCAATTATATTTCAGAGATTATATCAATTTATATTCATACAAACAGTGTATGGGAATAATTTTGATTTTGTGCCATTTAAAGAAAAAAACCATTAAGGAAATTAGATATATGTTATATCATGCTTTATGTGGGAGGCCAGCTGGAAGACTCTTTCTAATATAGATGTGATAGGATAAAAGGGTATATTATTGAATCTACTTTTTTTTTTTTTTTTTGGTTTTTCGAGACAGGGTTTCTCTGTGTAGCTTTGCGCCTTTCCTGGAACTCACTTGGTAGCCCAGGCTGGCCTTGAACTCACAGAGATCCGCCTGGCTCTGCCTCCTGAGTACTAGGATTAAAGGCGTGTGCCACCACTGCCCGGCTTTTTTTTTTTTTTTTTGAATCTACTTTTAAAGAGCAACAACTTGTTTAAAATGTTTTACATTGCTATGGATTTTAGTTTATTGATAGAAATTTAAAGTTAATTTGGTTATATTGTATGTATATTTCTACTCTTGTTTAAGTTATGTTTCTGCAGCTCATTTGAAATTGTAAGGTATAATTAAGAAATGCAGATTAATAATTAGTCATCTATGATAATCAAACTTATGGTCATGTTAATTAAATTTTCTAGGTTTACATAGATATGTTTCAGATAGATATGTAATCTTCAAACACTTCAAAGATCTACAGAATATGGCATTTAAAATGTTTTTTGAAAAACTTAGACTTTCTGGATAGTAAGACATATTTGCTCCTGGCAGCACTGATTTACTTCAAAGAAGATGATGGGCATCAAAGAGACTTCATATGGAGTTTGCTTTCCATATGGCAAAAGTTGGCCATTTGGGCAAGAAACTGTTCTTGCCTGGACTGCTTGACAAAATGTTGTATCAACTGGACATGAAGGACCCATGAATAAATGACCACTAAATTATGCCAAAACAAGATGATGATGAGATGGTGAGATGGTTCTTCAGGTTCCTGCTTTGCAGAGGAGCCTCCCAGACATTCTACAGGACACAGGGAGAAGTAACTGAGAAACTCTAGGTTTATAGGCTAAAGATGGATGCCCAAAGTTGCAGAGAAACTTTGGATGACTGTTCATGCAGCCAGCTGTCTCTGTCATTCTAGATTTTTGGAAATGGCTTACAATGCATTTACTTAGGTAATATTATATCTTCCTGGGGTCTTTGATGTAGTTGAATACTAGATAGTTACAATTATAATTTTCCTTGTTTATGATAAAAAATAAATTAGATATAAACCTTTAGACTCATAAATATAAGATAGATGATAAAATATTTAATTTTGTCAAATACAAATAGACTAGATATTATAACTGTAATTATTGCTTGATAACTCTTTGTTATATATAATTTTACTATATTAAAGCTAAAACCTTCCTTTTTGTTTAGATAGAAAAGGTGAAGTGCTGGGGGATTTCTTTCTGTATGCTGTGTACACATGTTATTCCTATTGGTTAATAAATAAGCTGCTTTGGCCTATGGCAAGGCATCTTTGAGGCAAGCAGGAAATCCAAGGAGAGAGACAGGAAAGAGAAAGGTGGAGTCTGGAGAGAGACATCAACCTGGTGCCCAAGGGACAACATGCCAGCAGACCAGTAAGCCGCAGAACACATAGCAAAACATAGATTAATAGAAAAGGGTTAAGTTATAGGAGCTAGGGCTGGAGAGATGGCTCAGAGGTTAAGAGCACTGACTGCTCTTCCAGATGGTCCTGAGTTCAATTCCCAGCAACCACATGGTGGCTCACAACCATCTGTAATGAGATCTGGTGCCCTCTTCTGGCCTGTAGTCATACATGCTGTATACATAATAAATAAATACATCTTTAAAAAAAAAAAAGTTATAGGAGCTAGCTAGCAAGAAGCCTGCCATAGGCCATATAGTTTGTAAATAATATAAGCGTCTGTGTGTTCACTTGGGTCTGAGCAGCCGCAGGACTGTGGGTGAGAGAGATTTGTCTGGACCGTGGGGGTGGGGGGGAGCAGGTAGAACCAGAACAACCTACTGAATCCAGATTGAGCAAAAATCCTTTCCCTAGCTCAGCCAAGTGTAGACCCTTCCAATCACGTAGAAAATATGCAAATGATCAAGTAATCCTCTAATGTAGCTCTGTTGGGTAAAGTAAGCTCAGATCTCACTAGAAAACATTTGTGGGCTTCCACAACTTTTATTTTTGCCTATTTTTGCAAAATTATTAAATTATACCTGTGGTGGTTTGAAAGAAAATGGCCTCCAAAGGCAGTGGCACTATTAAGAGTTCTGCCCTTATTGGAGGAAATATGTCACTGTGGAGGAAAGCTTTGAGGTCTCTTTTAAATCAAGCTTCTCTCAGTGTGACCATCAGTCAACTTCCTGTTGCCTGCAAGATGTTACACTCTCAGCTTCAACACCACATCTGCCTACATGCTTCCGTGTTCTCCATCATGATGATAATTGACTGAACTTCTGAAACTGTAAGCAAGGTACCCCAATTAAATGTTTTCTTTATAAGAGTTGCCATAGTGTCTCTTCGCAGCAATGAAAACCCAAATTAGGATAATATCTCTAACCATATATTTTCTATAATTACAAAATAGGTTAACACTATGAGAGAATTGATTTATACTTGTATTTGCTTAAATATTTAGTAATTGTAACTACAGTTTTTCAGGACTTCCAATGATTGCCAATAAAATTTGGGGCTATAAAACTAAAATGCTATTGTTATGATATTTAATTATCATATTATCATAGTTTTATCATATTTTAATCATATTTTATTGTCTTTGTTTCTGAGGCAGGATCTCACTCCTGGAACTTACTATGTGACGTAAGCTGGTTTTAAACTCACTTCAGTCCTTTCATTTCTGCTTTCTAATATTACAGATAGGAGCTACCATGCCCAGCTCTGTAGTATTATATTATGATGTATTAAGTTATTTCTTATAATTGTTTATAATCATTATACTAACATTTCATCATAAACTTATCTGCTATAGATGATTGCTACAGACTTACATTTGAATTGTACTTTGACTCAAACATGACTTTTTATAAAAAATTTGTAAACTGTGACATCTTCAGAAATTTCTGAAAATTAATTTGTTTAGGGATTTTTTTTTTGTTTCTGCTGCATACCAGGTTCATGGGATATTTCTGTGACAGACCTGATCATGTTTTGGGGAAGATTATGAAAGGATTTTGTAGAGTACTGTGGAAGGATTAGGCTAGAAAAAACGTCATTCAGAGTTTAGAGAGCTGTTGAGAGAGCTTGGAAAAAAAGCAGTGCAGATGATGGAGACTTGACCTGTGGAGTTTCAGAGGAAAGTTAAAACGCCAAAGGGGCTGTTTGAGTGATATTGCTGCATGTAGAACACAGGGTGCCCCCAGGATCTTGCACTTTATTCCTGCCCTCATGGCATTTGATTGAGACCTATTTAACCTGCTGTCCTCCTTGCCTTCCTGCATGGTTGTACATCTTTACCATTTAAGACATTTGTTCCTGCTGCTTGGCTTGGGCCAAAGTGTGTGTGTGTGTGTGTGTGTGTGTGTGTGTGTGTGTGTGTGTGTTCAAAAATATGTGATTCTGGTCAGCTTAGTGTGAAGAACCAACTACAAGTACAAGGCTACAGCATCACTAAAGTAAAATATTGTTTTGCTGGAAAATTCATGCTGGTTAGCTGGAGTTGAGAAGTTAGCAGTGATTAAGAAGAGATGCAGAATCACTCAGGATCAAAAATCTTGGAGTATTTCCTCATGTTCATCACAAAAAACTGTGGTTGGTTGGGCACAAAGACTGAATATAATTCCAGTAGCTGAACTTAGTAGTGTAAGAGTCACCCAGGTGGTACTGGTTTTGAAGGCATGGAGAGGTCATAGTTAGCAGCTGACGCTTGATACTTTGAAAGTCCAGAAAAAACCCACTGGTAAAAGTGAAACCCTAACTAAGACAAGTATTATCAAATAAGAAAGCAAAATAGATCTTAATTGTTTGATAGGCTTGGTAGTATCTATATTATTTAAAACTAAGTGCTCTTTCCTCCCAGAGACTCTAATAGATATAGAGACTGAATATATCATTAATTATGATAAAGTGGGTAATTTTCCTGGGCTAAATGAAATAACAAATTAAATTCAAAAGAAAGCAAGCACTTTCTGTCAGTGAAATATGGGCCAACTCACATGAAGTTTTCAATCTGGTTTTTAAGCATTAGGGAAATTTCTACAAAATTTTGAGATCTGCAGCAAACAACTTTAAAACAGTGATTAGGCATTTTCAGCCAGCCATAAATGGGACATCTCTATTACACACACCCCTTCCACAGCTCAGCGATCATGATATGAGACAGGGTTAAATGAGTGTAAAAGCCATAAATGGTGGATGACTAAAAGGAAACAGTGTTTTCCAGATATAGCACAGAAGTTACATGGCTGTAACAGCCTGCACAGGACCTGTTCAAGTTCAAAGCAGACAAAATCTTAGTATGGATGGCACAGTGGGCATGAAGCTCCATTCTTACCTGAGGAGACACTCGCTTGATAGCTTGTGTGGGAGAGTGAGTCAGTTTCCCTCCTCCCTCCCTCCCTCCCTCCCTTCCTTTCTTCCTTCCTTCCTCCCTTTTAACTTTTATCTTCTCTCATACATTATATCTCCACTGCATTTCCCCCTCCCTCTACTCCTCCAAGTCCCTTACTCCATCTCCTCTTTCCCCAGATCCACTCCTCCTTCTTTCCCATCAGAAAAAAGCAGGCCTCCAAGGAATATCCAGGAAATATGGCCTAATTTAGAATCTTGATATACTGACTACGTTCCATTGGAAGGCCACACATCTGATAATATATGGGCAATAAAAATTGGACTTGCTGTGTTTAAAAACAAAGAAGACAAGGGTGGGGAAGGAGGTTAGGTGAATAGGGGCAAAACACATTAAATGAAAAATCTCAAAGAAGTAATTTCAACAAAGGGAAAATTGTAAGAGATTTATGCAAAACTCTCTGGATTGCATCTACTTATCTGTGCGTAACACCTCAGTAAAATGTCATTGAAGAACATCAAAATGGGTTTACAGCCCACACAGAAAGTTGAGTAGAGAAGAGAAATTCGTGAAACTGCCTAAATTTGATTTGTCATACCAGAGGTAGCTTAAATGCAAAGAAAGTATTAATAGATAGTATAAAAACAACTTGAAAACTGACCATTTTGTGGCCTCACAGCCTCAAAAACTGCCCAGGAACTAGAATCAAACACATAAATATAAAAAGAGAGCTGGCTGTAACCATTGGTACCCTATGTACTTTATGTATGTCTGAAAGGATCATTCTCTGTACCTTATATGAACACTGTAGGTTTTTCTTACAAATTATGAATGATAAAAACTTAGGAGTTGAAGATTTCCAGTCAATCTGAATACAAAATTACTGGTCACAAAAGAACTAAGTCATTGAGACTCCAGAATTCAGGTAAATAGGCTAGGCATTTGATGATGATATTCTAGAAAAACTCAGTAAGCTAAAAGAAGAACTTGACAAAATCGATACTTGGTAGTTCCTCCAAATATATACCAAACTGTCACACAGGGTGTAATTTGTTTTGTATCTTCATGGTATTTTACTTAGGTTTTATTACTTCTTTATGTTTCAAGCTTCATAAAATGGGTTTGGGTCATACTCACCATTTTTCATCTCTAACTCATCTCATCTCCATATCCCCTTCCTTACCCATTCAACTTTGTATCCTTTAAAAAGAACCGCTTCAAAACCAATTGATGCTGACCAAACATGCTTGGATATGTGATCTTCCACTTGACCAGGGTCAATTTATCAGAATATATACTCTTATAGAAAAGTGTCTTTCCTCCCACCAGCAGCTTACAACTGATAGTTTGCTAAGTGGCTAGAGGGAGATTCTGTGCCCAACTCCCTGCTCAATGCTGGAATTTGGCCTAGTTTAGGCTTAAAGTTTTTGTCTGTCACTGTCCCTAGGATATGTGTAGCTATATGGCTATGTCCACATGTTTCTAGTAGTCATCCATTGCCTTTAAAACATACTCTTTCTGCACCATCTCCTAAAATGATCTTTGGTGTGTGTGTGTGTGTGTGTGTGTGTGTGTGTGTGTGTGTGTGTGTTTTAGGGTTGAGCAATTTAATACTATGTCCATTGAGCAGTATAATATTAATAGGTACTCCCCTAGGATCTATGTTCTATGTGGTTATAAGTTCTTGGCTCAATAATGATACAAACAAAGGTTTTGTCTTGTGGAATAAGACTTAATTCTAATCAGAATGTGATTGGTTATGCCCAGGGCATTCATTCCACTATTGCATCAGTGGACATGTCTTTCCAGTATAGTCATTATTGTAGTACACAGGGTTCACAGCTGGATGTGACCTATGATTACTTTTCTGATAACTTCCATAGTAACTTATAGCACTGTGAAACTGTACCAGCCTGATTTCATCATGTTTAATGACTCAAGTATATAGTGTTTTCAGCAATAGTATCTTATCAAATTCTGTAGGGCCACCAAGAGTAATGGCTATAATCTGTAATGTTTGGGGGCGGGGTATGAGAACTTATTGGCTAACACCAACAAAAGAAGTAACCAATTCCTGGCACTGAGCTCTTTATTTGTTAGCTTATGCTATCTAGTAGGGTCGTTGTTGTCTTATTATTGAGTAATTTCATTTTAGCTCTTTTTAATGTATGTGTATATGATAAATCAAAATGTTAACCAAGTGTACAGATTTTCCAGTTAGCACTTATGTATTTTACTCTTAAGTATGCATAAATAGTGGTAGTTGATATAAGTTGAACAAAACCAGCCAGGATATTAAATGTATACAAAAAGACAATAGAGTTAATAAAAATCTCTTTTTATATTATCTTTATTCATTCAATAAATTTCCATTGAAAGTTACTGAATGTACATGGATCCAGGTGATCAATTTGATGTTATGTGTAAACCTAGATTAGTTGGTAATACTGTGCTAATCAGAGAATAATATTGTTCTTCCCTAGAATCAGCACGAACAGTTGACACAGATTGCCTTTGACTAAATGATAAAAACATTGTAGAGGTATGTGTGTATTTAAGTGTGTGTATTCATACATGTGTGATACATATGTGTATTCATGTGTGGTTGTAGGAGGAATTGGGGGAGGGGGTGACTATGATAACATTTACAATGTATGAAATTCTCAAAACAAAACAAAACAAAACACTTGAACAACAACACTCAGAGTTGACATGTGGTCTTTGCATGTAAACACACAAATAAAAATCTTTTAAATTAATTACAGTTATTATCCTTAAAGAAATAGAAAAGAAAGAACAGAAAGCAGTGAACAATACAGATATTCAAAATAATTCTTTAAATATACAAAATTGGATAGCAGAAACAAAAAAATTCAGCCGGGCGGTGGTGGCCTGGGACTCACTTGGTAGCCCAGACTAACCTCCAACATGCAATGGGGCCGCATG
>CABHPP010112269.1:0-40148 GCA_902168425.1 Peromyscus attwateri | reverse complement strand
TCTTTTCCCAAAGAAAGTTTCCTGGTCTGCTTACTATAAAACCTGCCCAAGAAAAATAAATTTTTTCAGCTTATTCAGAATATTGTCTTGCTGTCAATTCTTTGTGTCTCTTGTCCCTTTCATTTGCCATTCCCCCTTCTAGGGTCTCTGCTGAAGATCCTGCTGGCCGGGACAATGGAGTAGAGAATCCATGTACAACCAGCTGAAAGAAAGCATTTTCTGAGCTTCTAAATGCTTTTTATTTTCTGTTTCTTGTTTGGTTTTTTGTTTCTGAGATACCGTATCCCTGTGTACCTTACTCATAGCCAAGCACCAGGCCAAGCTCTAGGAGTCCAACTGAAGAGAGGGAAGAGGAATTCTATGAGCAAGGTGATAGGGAAATCTATAGAGACAACTGAACCAAGCTAGTAGGAACTCACAAACTTTAGGCAAACAGCTGTGGAGCCTCCATGGGATTGCACTAGGCCCTCTGCATAAGCGAGACAGTTGTGTAGCTTGGTCTATTTAAGAGGTCCCTGGCAGTGGGAGCAGGATCTATCCCTGGTGCATGAGCTGGCTTTTTGGAGCCCATTACCTATGGTGGGACACCTTGCTCAGCCTTGATGCAGGGGCAAGGGGCTTGGACCTGACTTTACTGAATGTACCAGGCTTTGATGATTTCCCATGGGAAGCCTTACCTTTTTGGAGGAGGGGTTGGGAGTGAAAGGAAGGATGAGAGAGGGATCTGTGGTTGGTATTTAAAATGAATAAAAAAATTTCTTAAGAAAAAAATAAAAAGGAAAAAAAAGAAAGGTCTTGGTGTCAAGATCCCAGAGACCTGAGTTTATAGGCATGCCTCAACACACCCAGACAGTGACTTGTTTAAATAGTATGATAATAAAACAATTGAATGTTTTCTGTTAGATCCCTGCTATGCATTTTGAACCTCAACTGTCTCCTTGCTCACCACCAACTCCCAGATCCCTTAACCCTCTACATGGCAGTGCAATCTGAAACTTTGGAAGCTCCTATTTCATAAGAAATATGAAGGTGACTTTAAAGGTTCCTCTGGGCCCAGAATGTGGATCAGGCAGTTCCCAGGTACAGACAACATCCTGATAGAGATCACAGTGGGAAGAGTCCACAGTGAAAGCCACGTAATTTTCCAGATAGGCCAGTGGCCCATTCACAGAGCAGAGGCCAGCTAATGCTTCCTGCTTGAAGAGTGGGTGTCAGGCTGAGAGCATCATTGGGCTCTGTGGGAAAACACCTGAACAGGACATTACCTGGACTTCAGACACCAATGAAGAATTGGCTGCATTTCAGTGTTTTGGGCTATGGGTTATATATCAAATGAAACTGAAGCTGAGACCCACAGTTTAGCATGATTGTGGGCAAGAGCCTCTTCATTATAATGAATTTGATAATAATATGCTGCTTCCTCTTACAAGAAATTAGGGGAAACATTGTCAAATCCATCTTCTTAAGTAGCCAAGGGATAAATCTTTGTGAGCTGGTCTTAAATATTAGGAAGTAGTGTGATATGTACCACTGTCCATGGCACTGAAGGTTTAAGTCGAGACTTAAACACTCCAAGACAAGTGACCCAGGGCCTGCGAGCAGTTTGCCAACTGAAGATGTATTAGCTGTCAGAATCATGGACAGATATTATTGTGCGATTGATGCTAGGTCAGGCATTTTGACCAAGAGAGCAGGAAGGTATAAGAAGAGATTGCTTTAGTGATAGAACACCTACTAATCATGAGTGAAACCCTTTGTTCTATTCTCTGTACTGTATAAAGGGAATTAAAGGAAGAAATAAACAAAGAAGGAAGGAAGTGATAAGTAGAGAAAGAGGATGAAGAAATACAGATCAAGGGGAAGAAATCAAAGATGCAGAGAGTTAGGACTCTAGGGACTAGGGCCATTTCAGATCTTGCATCCTCACCACCCTGGACTCTAATGGACGGAAAAGTGAGGTGCAGTACTGTGGAAGTGGGAGTTACTCACCTTCAGACATTTTCCCTCTGCCATGACAAAAGTGCCTTCAGAATGTTCACCTACAGAAGGGTCATAAGTTAGTAGAATTTACTTTTTGATTCGTATTTCCAAATTCCAGGCTCCTATAGCTTTAGTGAATGCTGGAGCAGACGGTTTCATGGAGGGGAAGCAGGTGAAGCATGGCCTCTCCTTCTTTTTACTCATCACTAAGACACTATGTGCAATGCCAGTTCAGAAGTCTCCTGATTGATTATGAAATGTGGGCTAAGCCTCATCACTTCATCCATCCCATTTTAGTATGTTTCTTCTTTTCCCCAAAGCATTAAAAAGATTTCATGAAAATTTAAACCATTGGCACTTATACATGTGGAATAATGAAAACCACATTGCACGCATGAAATGGGTGAATCCAGTGTGTTCAGTATGTGATGAAGGATAGGTGATTTTTCCCAGTGCTGCTGGGTCCTATTTGTGTAATTAATAATTCTCCTTTAGTGCCAAAAGCTGTGCATAATTTTCAGGTCAGGAGTTTGAGATTATTTTATGTGGGAGCCCACAAATGTTTTCTAGTGAGATCTGAGCTTGCTTTATACAGCAGGGCTGCATTAGGGGATGGCTGGACCACGAGCATGGTCACCAGGTATATGGGATGGTGTGCACTTGGCTGTGCTGGGGGGAGGGCTTTTATTGCACCCCTTGGCATTCCTTTAAAAGCCCTTTAGTAGAGACAGAAGGGGCTGGTGGGTTTGTATCCGGGCCTTCCCGGAGCTATCCTGTGTTTTCTAACTGTCTCTCTATACATATACTTCTATCTACAAATTCTTCATTTCTCCCTGCTCAAAAGTACCCTGGGGGAATAAGAAGGAGCTGCTCTCCCTCAAGTTTAGAGCTTGTGGGAGCTTGTGCAATCTGGCCAGATTTCCTAGGAGACCACAGGCCTGTGGGGCAGAATTTATACATTCTAACTCTCTTGGAGCTTTACTGTGATAGCAGTAGAGAAAGCAAACACATTTTGTCTCCTATATCCTCAAATACATAGGGAACTGGAGCTTTGAACCTCTCACTAACAAGTAGATGAACTAGTAGATGATCACCCCACACCCCATACTTCTCTCTCTCTCTCTCCTCTCTCTCTCTCTCTCTCTCTCTCTCTCTCTCTCTCTCTCTCTCTCTCTCTCTCTTTCTCTCTCTGTGAAAGGAAGTATATCTAGCCATGTTTAGGATAGGATATAAGACAATGTACATTCCACTGAGCAGGTTACATGTTTTCCATTTACTCATTATCCATAGTTATGTATGTTCTTTTTTAATGTTATAGGATTTTATATGACAGGCTCTTCCACATAATCTTGCAAATGAACTCCTTTTCACTCAGTTCTGACCTGAGGAAGGGAGGAGTTGTCTGTGACCTTCCCAGGCATCTTGACTGAAATTATTATCCTTAACCTCCCCTCCCTGCCCACTCACCTTCACTCTCATGGCAATGACTATTGCCAAGGGAGGATTCCATGGTTTCTTCCTTTCAGGGCCAGGAAACAGATTGTACTTGGCTCCTAGAAGGAAGCAAAATGCTTGTACTTTGAACACAGCTGCTAGAGAGGAAGAAAGTAACAGGGAGGGTGCTGTGATACCTCACAGACAGCAAGATGCACTAGAACAAAGGCCTGCATGAAAGAACAGTGCAGAGTGGGGGTCTGAGCTCCATGTTGACTGATCTGTGCTCTCAGCCTGTTCTCAGGATGGAATCAAGCAGAATGCTCAGTGTCTTCCTTGACATTTCTTCTTAAAGAAATGAAACACAAGGTCAAAGGGGGACTGCAATACAATAGGCTGCGAAGAAGCCATATTATGGAAATGCCCTGGGAGAACAACAGGGTTCCCCTGAACACAGGACTTCCCCTTGCCTAGGCCATTGTTCTGGTGGCAATTCATTTGATATGCATCTAGGAGCTTTTCTTCCCTTTGCTCTGTTTCCTGTAGTCCTTCTTTGAAATGTGCTTGAAACTATATACGTATATGATATAGTACAATCTGGCAGCCACATGTCCCTTATAGCCAAGGACACTTTCATCTCACCACTTTATGATCTCTGTGGTCTATCTGGTCCTCTAGAGACAACCCCTCTGGGAAGGAAAGGGGATGTGATAAGACATAAATGACATTGTCTCATCTCTTCCTCTGTCAGAGAATAGGTACTTAATGCTGGCCACCTGTTCTCTCACCTCCATCAAGAGTGTGAGAAACACCAAGCAAGTGTGCTATGAGATTATGGATATGCTGTCCAGAAGTGCTACAGAAGGACAGACAGAGGGCAAGAAGATCCTGAGGCTCTGGATTTTCTAGTGAGACCTTGTTTTCTTCTTCCTATTACTGTTTTCACCTTCTGAGAAATGTCCTTATGTTGGCCTTTGTTCACTACTCTGCCACTGGCAGGTCACTTCATCTTACATGTTATCTGTTTTTTTGTTTGTTATTTTAAGAATCTTAAAGTGTGCATGCGTGCATGCATGTGTGCATGTGTGCGTGTGTGTGTGTGTGTGTGTGTGTGTGTGTGTGTGTGTGTGATTTGTTTACAGGTACTGGTGGAGGCCAGAAGAGGGCTGTAGCTGAAGTTATAGGTAATTGGTTGTGAGCCACTTGGTGTGGGTGCTGGGAATCTAACTCATGTCTTCTGAAAGAAAAATGTGAACTCTTAACCACCATTCCATCACTCCAGGGAGCTCTCTGATCATGAATTGTCTCTCTTTATGGTGCTGGGAACCCTCTGGTGTTAAATAGACACAGACTGGTAGTCTCTGACTACCAATGGGCCGGTAGAAAAAGACAGCATGTAGGGATTATGCCATTCATCCAATCACCTGGAAATAGATTGTACCCTTCTCTACTCGGGGCTTTTATGAGATGGGAAATGCAGATGGATGATAATAAGGGGCCTGGTCTTCTGAGAATAGTCGTGATTAAGAAAGAAAGGGTTTCTGCAGCATGAGCAAAGTGATCTCCAGTCTCTGAGAGTGGAACAACTAATGCTGCTACTAGTTCCCTGGAATGTGACTTGAACGAAGAGAAAATAGGTAAGTTGTGGATAAATCAGACACAGAAGGACAGACATACCATCTTCTCATATTGATTTCATAGCAGTGAGTCAAACAGCAGTCATTAGTGGCTGAGAAAGATGAGAGGACAACAGAAGAATGTCCAAGTTCATTCACAGAGGAAGCACATG
This sequence comes from Peromyscus attwateri, assembly GCA_902168425.1. Lineage (NCBI taxonomy): Eukaryota > Metazoa > Chordata > Mammalia > Rodentia > Cricetidae > Peromyscus > Peromyscus attwateri. The sequence continues at coordinate 34,945 of CABHPP010112269.1, read as the reverse complement.
TGCTTGTGTTCTACAGCTAAACAGTATGACATAGTTTGCAAGAAATGATGGCAGAACAAGAGGCAGGCCTGGTTGTGCAAACCTCACTGTACTTACATTATATTTTCCTTATATATTGGTAAATGTAAATTGCACATATGCAAGAAAACAAATACTGTAATATGTACCTTTCACACTACAACTCCCATTACATTCTATTGTTAACTACTTTCCTTCTCAGGTTTCTTCCCATACTGATGCATTTTTTAAGGGACTAGACAGAACAGATAGATCTCAATAGGAAAGGGGAATAGAATAGATATTTATGGATGGATGTATGAGTCTGGAATGGGAGAAGCAAGTGGGGATGGGATGGGGAGAGGGGGCAGTAGAAGAGAATGTGGAAACAGACAGTTAAAATTAAAGGGCATCTGAGAGGTAGTATGGGAACTTAATACAGTAGAAACCTCCTAAGATGCATACCCATATGAAGGTGAGCTAAATGAAATCTCCAAATAATGGGGGAGACAAAGACCCAACTGGCCATCACTTGTCACCAAATAAAGCTTCCAGTTCTGGGTCTGGACTCCATGTAATTGAGTTCTTGGCCAAAGTGTCCCCACAGGATCCCCAAATGACCCAGGCTGTTGCCAAGACTGTAGGTTGCCCTCCACAGACTTGCAGCAAAGCCCCAAGCTGAAGACAATACCCACACAACTTTTTGAATATGGAGATGTTGAGTTGGTACCTACAAAGAGCCTTTATACCTGTGTTCCAGAGACTTTGGCATGGGAAGGTACTCTACATGCTGTCGAAAGAGAAGTGTAAACACCAATCTAGCTGCAAACCCTTTATCTACAGTGGTGTGCTCCCTGCAAGATACGGTTGTGCAACTGGCACAAAGCTTGTGAGAGTAACCAACCAATAACTGATCTGTCTTAAAGTTCACTCCACAAGATGAAAACCATATCAGACACTGTTTGGTGACCAAGAAACTGAGACTGGATAGACCAGGGACCTAGGGCAAAACGAAATAATATTGGTCTGAAAGAAAGAAGAAAAAAGGAGTAGTGATAAAATGACTCCTAATGATATTTGGCTATACTTATAGGTCAGTGCCTTGTTGAAGTGCCACTATCAGAGAAGCTTTCTAGTGCAGCAAATGAGAACAAATATAGAGACCCATAGTCAAACATTACATGGAGGGGCCTTGCAACACTCAGCCCTAAATGGGATGTTTCCATCAAATTCCTCTGTCAGAGCTCAGGGAACCCCAGGGAAGAGGAGGTGGAAAAAATGTAAGAGCCAGAGGAGATGGTGGACACCAAGAAAACAAGGCTCTCTAAATCAACATGAGCAAAACTCATATAAACTCACAGAGACTGAAGCAGCAGTACCTGCAAGGATCTTTACCAGGTCCTCTGTGCTTATGATATAGCGTCCAGTTTAGTGTTTTTATGGGATTCCTAAGAATGTGAATAAGTGGTTCTCTGACTCTTGGGCGCACTCTTGAGCTCCTTTCCTTCTGTTTGTCTGTCTTGTCTGACTTTGATGTGATAGTTTTTGTTTTATCTTGTTATATTTTATTTTGTTGTATTTAAAAAATAAACAAATGAATGGATATAAATCTAGTCAATAGGGTGAAGGTTAACAACAGAACTGAACTGTTGATTATAACTAGTAGTAAAAGGGAAATCAGTTTTATCCAATGGACTGAAATTAGGTATATTAACTGCTCCAGGACAGATCTCATATTCAGGGGCATTTGACCAACAAATAATGGACTCAACAGTTGTTTGTTTGTTTGTTTTGGTGTGTGTGCTTTTATTTATTTACACTTTGGTATTTCCTTTTTGTCTTGTTTTGTTGTTGTTGACTATCACAGAAATGGTCTCTAAGCCGCTATTATTGATTTCTTCTCTGAAATCTCTTGAGACAGGCCATCTTAATCAATATTGCTCTCAGCACCACCGTCTTCCACATTTCTCACAGTATGGCCCATTAGGCCCCACTTAAAGTGTTCAAATTCTTTCCTAATCCAAAGTCCACATTCTGCCAACAAGCAGCATGGTCAGGCCTGCCACAGCGATTACTCACTCCCTGATGATATAACTTGTCTTAGTCAGTGTGTTCTATTGCTGTGAAGACACACCATGACCAAGGAAACTCTAAGAAAGGAAAACATTTAATTGGGGCTGGATTACAGTTTCAGAGGTTTATTCCATTACTGTCATGCTGGGGAGCATGGTGGCATGCAGGGAGATGTGGTGCTGGAGAGGTAGCTGAGAGATCTACGTTTGGATCTGCAGGCAGCAGGGAGAGAGGGAGATAGAGACATTGGGACTGGCTTGGGCTTTTGAAACCTCAATGCTCACCCCTAGGTACATATTTCTTCCAACAAGACCAAACTTCCTAATCCCTCTCAAGTAGTGCCACTCTCTGATGACCAAGAATTCAAATATATGAGCCTGTGGGTGCCATTCTTGTTCAAACCACCACAGTGATGTTGTATTTTGTTTCCTAGGTTTGGGGAGTTTTGTTGTTGTATTGAGTTGTGGCTTTTTTTTGTGAAAGAACTTAAAAGTTGGGTGGGTAGGGAGGAGGAGAGGATCTGATTGGATTGTGGGAGGAGAAGAATATGATCAGAATTTATTTTAATTTAAAAATTGTTTTAAATAGTAAAAAAATTAAGTCTAAAATTTTCAGTTAATAGTAAATTTTACCTTTTTGTGGTTGGCCTCTGATAGCTTGATTTATCAATGCAGTTGTTAGTTTGTTTTTCTGTTTGACAAAAGTTGTCACTCTCTTCCCCAATTTGACCCTGCAATCTTGGTCTAGAGGGATCTGCTTTCCTTAGCCTCCAGAGTAGCTTAGAATACACCCTTGCACTACAGCATCCTGCCTTGTATGTGGTTTTATTTTTGTATGTGTGGGGATGTGCTCTGAGACAGAAGGAGTGAGATGAGTGACACACCTGTGTAAAGGTCCACTGGCTGATGATTTTCAGTGGTCAAGGAAAGGAGTATGTAGCTCTGCTGTGATAAAAAGGTGGATCTGCTGATTTCAGTGAATTATGGACCATCACTGTAGTATTTTTGGAAGTAGCTGAGTGAAGAAAGCTGGCATCTCCAAGCCTACAGGACTCATTCATGCTGAATGAATATGGGATATTTTAAGTTGCATCAAACTGAGGCACTCCAAACCAAAGCCATTGGGAATACTTTAGTGAGGGGACTTGGGTGGGGTCTCTGTGGTTGTAGGGATTGTGACTTTTTCCCAGAGCGGGTAGTAAAATATTAGCTCAGGCAAAGGCTAATTGGTATTACTGCTGATGGAGGAAAACAAAACATGTTGGTGGTTTTGAATTTTGTGTAGGTAAGAAGAGAGTACTGTTTCCCTCAGAAATAGTGGCTCAGGAGTCTGTGAGACATAAGATGGCTGTACTTTCTGGGCTCCAGGGGAATCACCCAGTGAGGGTTCAGGTCAGAGCACATTCCTAAGAGGTGCAGATCTCTAAAGGGACAAGAATAATACAAGAACTTGGCTTGTACTACACAGACTCCTGATGGTTTTACCCACCCAGATTTAACTTGTTCAGATTGTTCCTCACAGAGAACCTACCTCAGATGTGGAGTAACAAGGCAGTATTCCTCCAGAAAGAGACCATGTGCCTTGATTGGGCTGCCCCTCCAGGTACAACTAACCAGAGCAGTCAGTGCCCATCCAATGCTCCAGAAAATGGGTGTGGCAAATGAGGTCAGAATGGATGCTGGTGTGCTACTTCAGGAAGTACTTCATAAAGTGGGTGTGGCCCATGAATATTTCCACCTAAAGAGCATCTATCTTTGCTCTTCCTGGCACTGCCTACTCCATGATCAACTGACCTACAGAAATACTAGCTTTCCTTTATGTCTAGACACCATCAATCAACACTCTCCTGTGCAGTCATTCATCTAAATAAATGATCCATATGCTGCAGCTCCCCAACTCAAACGCTCCTCAGTCTCTTATTTCCATGAGTCTATTTTGGGGTCACTCTAAGAAGCTATAAAATATTAGTTTATTATAAAGAAACAGTTAAACTTACAAAAAATGTTTATATATCCCTTTGTCTCAAAGACCCAAGAACTAGAACCAGCTGTCTCTTTGATAACATAATTCCACCAAGTTGACTAGGTGCTGTTTAGGTTTCTGCTGCTTGGATTTTCCACACCCAGCTGTTACAGGATGAGAAAGAACTCTCTTGGGGCGGGCAGAGTACAGGAGATGTTGGAGAACCAGCCCAAAGCCCTTTCCCTGTTTCCTTTCATTGAATTTCTGCAGCTTTCTCTTTACTTAAGTGTTGTTATCATTCTCATTAGGTATCTACTGAGACTGAGGCTCACAGATTTAAGCAACCAACTGAAGCTCACACAGTGAGCAGGTGATTCACTCACCAGTTGAACTGAAACCATGGTGTGCTTTTAATATGTTCCCTATATTGCTTCAACTATTTCTAGTTTGGCTGAAGTTATGAATATGTCTTAAAACAACAGAGTATGATATAATCTGCACAGTCCCATACAGTCACTGTCAATTTTCCTGGTTGCTGTAATAAGTCACAGAACCTTGGAGAGATGGCTCAACTGTTAAGAGCAGGTACTGCTCTTGCAGAGCACCTGAGTTTGTTTCCCAGCACCCAGTTGTCAGCTCAAAACTTTCTGTAACTCCAGTTATAGGTGATCATATCCCTCTTCTGACCTTTGCAGTACACTGCATGGACATACAAATAGTACAATAAACCACAGTATACACACAAACTCAGGCATATTGTCTAGTGAGAGAGCGAGCATGGCAGTCATGTACACACATCAACATAAAATTAAACAAATTAATATTTCAGAAGCCTGTTCATTAGACATCAACACAAACTCCATGATGTAGCACAAATCTTAATTGGTCTTAATAATAAAAACCCAGAGCCAGATATTGAGGTAAATGATGAAAGATCAATAAAGGAGCCAGCTACTAGAGAGACTTCTTATCTCTACCAAATCCTAAGTCTGAAAGAGCCAAGCTCCTGTCTCCTCCAGCCTTATATTCCCCTCTCTGCCCAACCATATTGCTTCCTGTTTCTTCCTCCCAAGGGCTGAGAATAAAGGTGTGAACCACCACTGCCAGGCCTCTAGTGGCTAGCTCCGCACTCTGGTCTTCTTGCAACATTTATTTGTGAGAGTACAAACAAAATATCACCACACCATGACAAGAGAAATTCAAAAATAAAATAAAATAAAAACAAGAGAGATTACAGCCAGTTCCTACATATCCTTCTTCAGGGTCTAGCCCAGTGACTCTGCCGGACCCTTCCCTCCACGGACCCTTTCAAACCAGGCCAATCTAATCCAAGTTCCACATCCAGTGCCTGGACTAGTGTGGCCACCCATATCTGAGCCATAACCAATCTCTAGACTTCTGCCAAAAACTGCTATGCCCCCAACTAAAGTCTCCTACCATGCTACATCCGAACTCTGCACCCAGCCTGATCTTCCCCTACTCCATTTTGGACTAGGAAGAATGCCCTGAACACTAACCTGCTCTCTTCTATCAAGCTAACTTCATTCTATCTAAGGCCATTCCAACCTCTAGACTGAACTGACCATCACATATTTTCTTCTGCCCCCAATCTGTTCTGTCCATATCAGAAACCCATGTGTGCAGATCTCACCTCAAAAATTCAAACAGTATGGAAGATCAAGATCAAGCCAGTATCTCCCCTTCAAAACCAGCCAGTCCTGTAGAAATGTTTGCCAATGAGAATTACCTAAATGAGCCCCATGACACAGAATGTAAGAGGATAATCATAAACTTCATCAAAGAATTCAGGGAGCTTAAAGGAGACACAACAAAATGGCTCAATGAAATTAAGGAGAAAGAACTCCAGGAGAATAAATAAATGCTTAACTGATGACCAAGAAAAGACGAACATAAAGCTGATGGAAATGATGAAGATAATCCAGGACTTGAATGCAGAATTCAGCCAGGAGATAGAAACACTGCAGAGGAGTAAATGAAGCTGAAGTGAAGATAGAATTGAAAAGCCCAACAACCAAACTAGAAAACTCAGAGGAAAGTCTTATAAGTAGAATGAATCAAAGAAAGATAGGATACAACTACTAGAAGAAAACACTAGATTATCTAGACTAAATTGCTTATATTTCATAAGCAATATGAAAAATAAAAATAAAAAACAGAAAACAAGAAAGGAACCTACAGGAAATATGGACTACATGAGGAAACCTGAGCCTTTGAATTATAGGCATAGTTGAGGGAAAATAATTCCAGATCAATGTTATAGACTAAATCTTCAAGAAGATCATAGAAGAAAACTCCAAACTAATGAAACAGGTGCCTATCAACATATACCAAACTCCAAACAAACAGGACCAGAAAAGAAATCACCCATGACTCATAATAATCAAAATACTAAATGTACAAAACCAAGAAAGGATATTAAATCCACAAGGGAAAAGACCAACTCACATATAAAGGAAGACTCATTACAATAATACCTAACCTCTCAATGGAGTCTCTGAAAGACATAAGGACCTGGATTAATGTTCTACAGGTCTGAGAGACCACATATGCCAGCTGGGACTACAATACCCAGAAATCAATCACAACTGAAGGAATGAAGAAAAACATTCCATGATATAACAAAATTTAAGTTATTTATTCATTTATTTATTTTCCTTTTTTTGAAAACAGATTCTTCTCTCATACAATATATCCTGATTATATTTTCCCCTCCCTCTACTCCTCCCAGTACCTTCCCACATTCCTTCCCCTCAGGATCCACCCCTTTTCTGTCTCTCATTAGAAAAGAACAGGCTTCCAAGAGATAACAACCAAACATGATAAAGTGAAATATAGTAAGATGAAGTAAAAACTATCAAATTGAAGTTGGACATGGCAAACCAACAGGAAGGAAAGAGTCCCAAGAGCAGGCACAAGAGTCAGAGACCACTCGTTCTCACAGTCAGGCATCCCATAAAAATACCAAGCTAATAACTCTAATGTATATACAGAGGAAGTGATACAGACCCATACAGGCCTGTGGTTGCTGCTTCAGTCCCTGTGAGTTCATATGTGCCTTGATTAGTTGTTTCAGAGGACCTTGTTCTCCTGGTTGCCTCCATCACCTCTGGCTTTTACAGTCTTTCCACCTCTTCTTCTGTGGGATTCCCTGAGCTCAGAAGGGAGGGATTTGATGGAGATGCCCAATTTAGTCTCTTTCTCTCTCTCTCTCTCTCTCTCTCTCTCTCTCTCTCTCTCTCTCTCTCTTTCTCTCTGCATAATGTCTGGCTGTGGGTCTCTGCATCTGTTCTCATTGGCTAACAGAGGAAGTCTCTTTGATGATGACTGGATAAGGTACTGATCTTGAGTATAGCAGAATATCATTAGACATTATTTTATTGATTTCTTTAGACCAGTCATGCTTGATTTTACCCTAGGTCTCTGGGTTATCCAGTCTCTGGTTTTTGGCTCCCTAAGCAATGTTGGGGTCATGGCATGGGCCTTAAGTCAAATCAGATGTTGGTTGGTTACTCCCACAAGTTCTGTCCCATATCTTGCAGGCAGAAGAGATTGTAGATAAAGGTTTTGTGTCTGGGCTAGTATTTATGTTTATGTTTCTCTTTGGTAGCCTGCAGAGTACTATACCTTCATATACCAAAGACACAAGAAAATGTTGGTATAGGGTCTATGTAGGCACCAGCTCCACCTCTCCATACTCAATGAATTGTGTAGGTATTGTCTTCAGCAACAGGGCTTTGCTGTCTGTTTGAGGAGAGCAACCTATTTTCTTGGCAACAGCCTGGGTTGTTTGGGGAATCTTCACGGGACCCCTTTGGCCATCAACTCAATTGAATATAACCCAGTCCGACTACTGAAAGCTTCATTTGATGACAGGAGATGGCCAGTTGGGGCTTCATCTCCTGGATTATTTGGAGACTTCATTAGGATCACCTTCATATATTTTAGTATGTCTCCACTGCACTAAGTTTCCATACCACCTCTCAAATGTCCCTCAGTTCTAGCTGTATCTCCCCACATTCACCCCACCAACTCCATCACCCCTCCTCCTCCACATGGTCCTCTCATTCCCTGCCCCACCCCAGTCCACCCATATAACCTATTTTATATCCCCTTCCCTGGGAGATCCATATGACCACCCCAGACACTTCTTGTATACCTGACTTCTCTGAGATTACAGATTTTAGATTGGTTATAATTTATTTAATGGCAAATGTCCACATATAAGTGGATACATACCATATTATTATTCTGAATCTGGGTAACTTCACTCAGGATGACTTTTTTTCTGGTGCCATCCATTTGTCTGTAAATTTCAAGATATATATATATTAGTAACTATTGATTCTTTGGGAATTTGGGAATTTCACCTCATGCACCCCAATTCCATTGACCTCCTAGTCCCTCCATATCCATCCCTCACTTCTGCAGTACCTTCAAAGGAAACCCTTCAAAATTAATTAAAGACAAAACAAAAGAAAAATCACCTCACATCACTGTCTTTTCTATCTCTCCAAAACCTATTCATTCATCCTAGTGGCATTGGGAGCTGCAGTGTTTCACACAGTATATCCTTTTACCCATCCATAAATGTTCATTGCAATGAGTCATTTTTCTGGTTCAAGGCCTCTGGCCTCTGGCACATCATCATCACTGGACCTTCACTGAAACTCCTTTCAGATATCCTGCTGTTATCTCAGTTGTGAGGATCCTGCGGCTAGCATTCTGCAGGAGCAATCCCTTCATGTGTTTCAGCAGGTCATAGAGGGGTAGATTTTAGGGTGAGCCAACCCAGGACCCAAATTGTGGGTCTTTGTGGTAGCTGAGCTGGTCAGTCTGGGCAACTGAAACTATCTCCCTTATTCTAGGGGAAGAGTCAGCTCTCCTAAGCCCATGCCATTGGAACAAGCTTTCCCATGACCTTGGTGAGGTGCAGGATTGTCTCTTGAGAGTGAGGGGGTCAGCTCTCCCGTGAGGGGTGGGGCCAGGTTTCCTACTGTGGTGTCCAGTGAGGGGCAGAGCCAGCTTTCCCATGACCAGTGAAGGGCAGGGCTGGCTCAGCATGGCCCTTGGATTTCAATACATATGGTTCTGATGCCCCCGACTCTGGGGTAATGCTTACCATGGACATCAACACAGACCTCAGCTACAGTGGGACCATGGACCCAGATATGGCCCTTGGCAGCAGCTCAGGCCAGATGTCACCATGGCTCTGGTGACAATGCAGGTCACCCAGATCAGTATGGCCTCAGCATCAACATGGCCCCCGGATACCAACATGGTCTCAGGTGGCTGACCAGACCCTGGGCATCAGCACAGCACTTAGTGGTAATAGGAGCCATAGACATCAACTCAGACCTAGGCAGTGGTGGGGACACAAACCCAGACATGGCCCTGGGCAGCAGTCCAGGCCCAGATAACACCATGGCCTCAGGTGATAGCACAGGCTACTCAGATTGGCATGGCCCTGGTGGTGGCATTGCCCTTGGACACAAACATGATCACAGATTGCAGCCTAGACCTCAAGCATCTGTGTGGCCTTTGGTGGCAACATGGGACACAAACATCAACACAGACCACAGCTTTGGTAGGACCATTGACCCAGACATGGTCCTCGGCAGCAGCCTGGGCTCAGATGTCACCATGGTCCTAGGTGGCAGCTTAGGCCACTCAGATCAGCATGGCCCCAGTGGCAGCATGGCCCTCAGACACCAACATGGCCAAGTGAATAGCCCAGGCTCCTAGCATTGGCATGGCCTTTGATGGTATCAGAAGCCATGGACATCAACACAGACCTTGGCTCCTGTAGGGTCATTGTTCCAGATATGGCACTTAACAGCAGCTCAGGCTCAGATGTCATGATGGCCCCTGGTGGCAGCTCAAGACACTCAGATCAGCATGACTCAGTAGCACCACTGCCTTTGAACACAAACATGGTCACAGGTGGCAGCTCAGACACCAGGCATCCTTGTGGCCACTGGTGGCAACATGGACCAGAGATGTCTACATAGACTGTGATTGTGGTAGGACCATGAACCCAGACATGGCCTTTGGTTGCAGCCCATGCCCAGATTTCACCCTGGCCCTGAGTGGCAAACAGGCCACACATTGATGTCATTCTTTTAACAGCTGAGTGATGCTCCATTGTATAAATGTATCACATTTCCTTTATACATTCTTCTATTGAGGGACATCTAGGTTGTTTTCACTTTCTGGCTATTATGAATAGAGCAGCAGTGAACATGGTTGAGCAAGTGACCTTGTGGTAGGGTGAAGCATCCTTTGGGTATATGCCCAAGAGTGATATAGGTATGTCTTGAAGTAGGTGGATTCAAAGCTTTCTGAGGAACATCCATAGTGCTTTCCATAGTGGCTATATAGGTTTGCAGTACCACCAGTAATGCAAGAGTGTTCCCACTATTCTGTATCTTCACCAGCCAAGTTGTCACCTGTGTTATGGATCTTTGCCACTCTGACAAGTGTAAGATTGAATCTCAAAGTAGTTTTGATTTACATTTCCCTGGTGGCTAAGGATGTTGAACATGTCTTTAAGCATTTCTCAGCCATTTGAACTTCCTCTATTGAGAATTCTCTGTGTAGACCCCATTGTGTAACTGGATTGCTTGGTTTTTTTGAAATCTAGTTTCTTGAGCTTTTTATATATTTTGGATATTAGCCCTCTATCAGATGTGTAGTTGGTAAAAATCTTTTCCCATTCTGTAGCCTGCTGCTTTGTTTGAATGTCAGTGTCCTTTGCCTTAGAGAAGATTGTCAGTTTCATGAGCTCCATTTAATTATTGTTGATCTTTGTACCAACATTGTTCTGTTCAGAAAGCCTTCTCCTGTGCCAATGACTTCAAGGTTATTCTCCACTCCCTTTCTCTTCTATCAGGTTCAGAGTATCTGGGCTTATGTTGAGGTCTTTGATTCACTTGGATTTGAATTTTGTGAAGCATGGTAAGTGTGGATGTAGTTACATTCCTCTACATGCAGCCATCTAGTTTCACTAGTACCAATTGTTGAAGATGCTATCTTTCTTTCAGTGTATATCTTTGGCTACCTTATCATAAATTAGATGTTCACAGGTGCGTTGGTTTATATTTTCAATTTGATTCCATTGATCGATATGATTTTGTGTACAGTTCCATGGTGTTTTTTATTACTATAGCTCTGCAATACAACTTGAAATCATGGTAATACCTCTGGAAGTTCTTTTATTTTTCAAGATTGTTTGAACTATGCTGGGATTTTTGTTTTTCCATATGAAATTGAGTATTGTCCTTTCAATGTCTGTAAAGAATTATGGTATAATTTTCATGGCAACTGCATTGAATTTGTAGATTGTTTTTGGTATTTTTACTATGTTGGTCCTACTGATCCACGAGCATGGGAGATCTTTGTATCTTCTGATGTCTCCTTCAGTTTCTTTCTTTTAAGACATGAAGTTTTTATCATACAAGCTTTTTACTTGCTCGGTTAGAGTTTTTCTCCAAGATACTTTATATTATTTGTAGCTATATGAAAGGTGCTGTTTCCCTGATTTCTTTCTCAGTCCATTTGTCTTTTGTATATAGGAGGGATACTTACTTTTTGAGTTATCTTGTAGCCTGCTACTTCCCTAAAAATGTTTATCAACTGTAGAAGTTTCCTGGTAGATTTTTTTTAGGGTCACTTATGTAAAATATCATATCATCTCCAAATAATGATAGTTGGACTTCTTTCTCTCCAATTTGTATTCCCTTGATTTCCTTCAGCTGCCTTATTGCTCTGGCTAAGACTTTGGGTACTACATTCAATAGCTATGGACAATGGACAGTCTTATCTTCTTCCAGATTTTAGTGGAATTGCTTTGAATTTCTTTCCACTTAAGTTGATGTTGGTTATGGGTTTGTTGTAAACTGTCTTTATTGTGTTGAGGTATATCAATTGTATCCCTAATTTCTCCAGGACTTGGGTCATGAAGGGATGTTGGATTTTGTCAAAGGCTTCTTCTGCATCTAGTGAGATGAGCATGTCTGGTTTTCTTTTCAGTTTGCTTATATTGTGGAATACATTCATTGATTTTTTGCACACTGAACCATCCACAGATCTCTGGGATGAAGCCTACATGATCATGGTGTATGATCTTTATGATGTGTTTTTGCATTTGTTTTGCAGGTTTTTTGTTGGTTTTACATCTCTTTTTGCACAGGAGAAATTGGTCTATAATTGTCTTTCTTTGTTGCATTTTTATGTGCTTTGGGTATCAGGGTAACTGTGGCCTCATAAAATGAAGTGAGTAATGTTCCTTCTGTTTCTATTTTGTGTAATAATTTGGGGATTGTTCATATTAACTCTTCTTTAAATATCTGTTAGAATTTAAATAAACCATGTGGCCCTGGACTTTTTTGTTTTGTTTTGTTTTGAGACTTCTTTTTCACTAGGTGTTATAGGTCTGTTCAAATTGGGATAATGGGATGAGTTTTGGGAAGGAAGTATGGGGGAGAAATTTTTTGTGATCTATTGGGGATGGGGTCAGAGGTGAAAGAGAGACTGCAGCATTTATTTTGTTACAGATCTGGAGTTGAGACTGGAGACACTGAGGTGAAGGAGCAAAAAGAAAGGTGAGGATATGCTGTCAGCCTACCTGTATTTCTGGCAGGATTGGCCTACAGGTTAGTAGCAGTTGCCTGCTATAGTTGGGACTTAGGATAAATCAACAAGTTGGGGAAGGGAGGTTAAAAGGTGGAAGGTTTGTAGGATCTATGCTTTATGTGGGCAGGGTGTTCTCATGCTATATACTACCACTCCACCAAGGCAAATCAATTTCCTCTCTCCAGGCTTACACCAGGATTCATATCCTGTAAACCAGCACAGATTCCTCCATCCACCTGACTTCATTCCACCTAAGCCATTTCCAACCTCTAGGCTCAATCCACCACACATTCTCTCCTCTGCCCTCAACTTCTTTTCCCACATCATTTCTACAACTACCAAAAGAAGTCCATTACCAAATATCACCATAAAAATACCAGTGGTTTGAAAGATCAAGCCAGTATTGAGAATTGACCAGTCGTATAGCAATGGTTGCCAAAGAAAATTACTTAGATGAAACCTATTATGCAGAATTTAATAGAACAATCATAAAATTCATCAACAAATTCAAGTAGTATATAGAAGACACAAAGAAACATCTTAATAAAATCAAGGGAAAAGGTCTTAAGGAGAATAAATGCTCAAGGGATATCTATGAATACACAACATATGGCTAATAAGAATAAGGAAGACAATCCAGGAGAACTCAAACAGAAATGAACATGAAATTGAAAAATTCAATATCTCAACTTGAAAACTTAAAAGAAAGCCTTACAAGTAGAATGAAATAAGCAGAAGATAAAATATGAGCACTCTAATATAGAGTATCTAGAACAAATAAACAAGAACATGGTTTTTTTTTTTAACACAGGAAATGTGGAATACCATGATGAAACAAAACATTTGAATTACAAGCATACAGAAGGGAGAATGCCAAGTCAATATCGTTGACCAGAACCTCAAGAAGATCAGAGAAGAAAACTTCCCCAAACTTAGGAAAGACACACGCACAAACACAGCAGAAGCAACTAAACACCAAATGGACAAAATCAGAAGAGTAAATCTTCAGGGAATGTCAGAGTTAAAACACTAAGTATGCAAAACAAGCGAAGTGTGCAAGAGAAAAAACAGAAGTCACATATAAAGGAAAAATCTATCATAATAACAGCTGATTTCTCAATGGAAATTTGGAAGCCAGAACAACCTAGAGCAATGAATTCCAAGTCCTAAAAGACTGTGATGATCAACCTATATACACCCAGAAAAACTATTTGCCATGATTGAAGGAGAAAGAAAAACTTTCCACAGCATTAACAGCCTTATAAATGTATATATAACAAACCAACCCTAAAGAAAATATAGGAAGCATTATTTGGGGCTGAAGAGAGGAATGAGCACAGCAGAGAAACTACAGAAAGAAATATGAATATATGATTATTAAAACACAAAATACCACTAAGAACACAAACAATAACACCAAAAAATCAGCAGCACATTGACCACAATTAACATATGCATTTCTATATAATTTTACATATCAATAGCCTCAATTCTTCAATCAAAAGACTTGAACTAACTGAATGGATCAAGAAACAAAATCCATCTATTTGTTGCCTCCAAGGAAGGCATCCAAGTTTTAAAGATAGGCACCTGCTTAGAGTAAAAGGATGGACAAAAGTGCTCCAAACAAATGGGACCAGGAGGCAATTTTCACTCTCCTAATACCTCAAAAAACAGACATCAAACTGAAACTAATCAGAAAGCATTTATAGGGACATTTAATTATAACCAAGAAGATATTACTGTCCAATATACCAAACACAGGGGCATCAAATTTTATTAATAAATCTATTATTGGATTTAAAGACACAAATTAACATAAGTCTATTAATAATAGGTGATTTCAATCCCACAGTTTCTCCAATAGGCAGGTCCTCTGGATAAAAAAGTAATAGAAACATCAGAATCATATGTCAAATGCCCTTAACAAATATATACAGAATAATACATCCAAATACCAAAAAATACAAATTCTTTTCAGCAGCACATGGAAGCTCTTCTGAAGCAGACCACGTTCATGGATCCAAAATAAATCTTTAAAAATTAAAAAAAATAGAAATCACTCTTTGTATTGCATCTGACCACAGAAAATAAAACTTAAAATTGACAGAAAAAGTCTAGTAAATACATAAACTCATGGAGATTAAACAACTCATTACTAATTGATGAATGATTCAAAGAAGAAATCATGACAAAAATAAAAAAAAATCCTGAAACTAAATGAAAATGAAAATACAACACACAAAAACCTCTTAGATACTTTGAAAGCAAATCTATGAGAAAAATGTATAGCTTTAAATGCCTACATTAAAAAAAATCAGAAAGAGCATAAATAAATAACTTAATGATGCAGCTCAAAAAGCTGGAAAAGCACGAACAAACCAAATGGAAACCCACTGGGCACTAAGAAATGATAAAAAATAAGAGCAGAAATCAACAAAATATAAACAAAGAAAACAATACAAAGAATCAACAAATATAAGATAACAAAATCTAAAAGCAATACAATCAACAAATCTAATCAACAACAATAAGATAAACAAGACTGGCTGACTCTTGGTCCAACTAACTAAAAGAAAGAAAGAGAGTCCTCAAATGGACAGATTCAGAAATGAACAGGGAAACATTACAACAGATACCTAAGAAATTCAGAATATTGTAACAGCATATTTTTTTAAAGCTGAACTCCACTAAAGCTGGAAAACCTGAAAGAAATGAATAAATTACTAGATTCATCCAAACCACCAAAATTAAACCAAGAAGAAGTGTGGTGATATTGTGTTCCCCAAAATATTGTGGACCCTAATAAACTTATCTGGGGTCAGAGAACAGAACAGCCACTAGATATAGAGGCCAGAACATGGTGGCACACACACCTTTAATCTCAGCATTCCAAAGGCAGAGATCCATCTGGATCTTGTGAGTTCAAAGCCATACTGGAAATAGCCAGGCATGGTGACACATGCTTTCAATCCCAGGAAGTGATGGCAGGAAGCAGAAAGGTATATAAGGCGTGAGGACCAGAAACTAGAAGGTTTTGGCCTGGTTAATCACCATAGATGGAGAAAACAAGATATGTCAGGAGAAAGTCAAATTTAAACAGTATCTATCTACAAACCCAGCCCCATAGAAGGTACTAGTAGGAAAACTCCACCTCCATGAAGTTAACTACACCCACAAAAACACAGGCAATAGATCAGCAAAACCCAAAGAAGGGAAACATGCAAATACACACACACACACACACACACACACACACACACACACACACACTCACAAAACCACCACCACCAACAACAACAAAATAACAGGAATTAACAATCATTGGTCATTAATATCCCTCATTATCAGTGGACTCAATTGGCAAAATTAGCGTAAAAACCTCACGCTAATCGATTCAGTATGAAAACAGGATCGAATATTTTGTTGCATACAAGAAATATACCACAACATCAAAGATAGACATTACCTCAGAGTAAGGGGTTGGGAGTTGGAAAAAGATTTTCCAGTGAAATGGACCTAAGAAGTAAACTAGCGTAGCTATCCCAGTATCTAACAAAATAGATTTTGAACCAAAGTTAATCAAAAGAGATGGAAAAGGGCATTTCATATTCAGCAAAGAAAAACCCACCAAGTTGATGTCTCAATTCTGAATATCTATGCTGCAAATGTAAGGGCACCAACATTTATAAAAGAAATATTACAAAAGCTTAAATCTCACATGGAACCTCACACAATAATAGTGGGAGACTTTAACAGCCCATTCTCACTGATGGACAGGTCATCCAGACAGAAACTAAAGAAAGAAATCACGGAATAGACATTATGACTCAAATGGACCTTACATATCTACAGAACATTTCACCCAAACACAAAAGAATATACCTTCTTCTCATAACTACATGGAACCTTCTCCAAAATTGGTCACATACTCAGCCATAAAGCAAGTCTCAAAAGATACAGAAAAAATTAAATAACCCCCTGTATCTTATCAGACCACCATGGATTAAAAGCTGGATTTCAACAACAATAGAAACAATAGAAAGCCTACAAACTCAGGGAAACTGAACAACTCTCTACTGAGTTACCACTGTGTCAAGGAAGAAATAAAGAAAGAAGTTAAAGACTTCCTAGAATTCAATGAAAATGAATGCACAACATACCCAAACTTATGGGACACAATGAACGTGGTATAAGAGGAAAGTTCATGGCCTTAAGTGCCTTCATGAAGAATTTGGAAAGATCCCATACTAGCAACTTAATAACTCACCTGAAAGTTCTAGAACAAAAAGCAGGCACACCTAAGAGGAGTAGACTGCAAGAAATAATCAAACCAACAGCTGAAATCAATAAATAGAAACAAGGACAACAATACAAAGAAACAATAAAAAAGAGTTGGTTCTTTGAGAAAATCAACAAAATAGATAAACTAACTAAAAGGTAGGGAGAGAATATCAAAATTAACAAAATCATAAACAAAAAGGGGGTCATAACAACAGACTCTGAAGAAACACAGAGAATCATTAGGTCATACTTCAAAAACCTGTACTCTACAACATTAGAAAATCTAAAAGAAATGGACAAATTTCTTGATAGATACAACTTAGCTAAGCTAAACTAATACCAGGTAAACAATTTAAATACACAAATAACCCCCTAAGGAATAGAAGCAGTCATAAAAGTCTCCCAACTGAAAAAAAAAGTACAGGGGCAGATACTTTTAGTGCAGAATTCTACCAGACTTTCAAAGAAGGGCTAATACCAATACTCATCAAATTATTCTGCAAAGTAGAAACAGAAGGGACATTGCTAAATTCTTTCTATGAGATCACAGTCATCCTGATACTCAAACCACACAAAGACCCAACAAAGAAAACTGCACATCATTTTTACTCATGAACATTGGATGCAAAAATACTCAATAAAATACAGGCAAAATGAATCTAAGAACATATAAAAAAGATCATCCACCATGATCATGGAGGCTTCATCCCAGAGATGCAGGGATAGTTCAACATATAAAAATTGATCAATATAATTCCCCATACAAACAAACTGAAAGAAAAAATATATTCATCTTGTTAGATGCTGAAAAGCCTTTGACAAAATCCAACACCCCTTCATGATGAAAGTCATGAAGAGATCAGGGATAAAAGGGACATACCTAAACAGAATAAAAGCAGTATATAGTGAGCCTCTAGCCTTAGGCCCAGAGACATAACCCCTGCCCCCATACCCCCACCCAATTGCAGGCCTACTTGCAGGCCAACAGCCAAGACTCCTGCAGGCAGGTCTGCCCATCAGCCCATCAGACCCTGTTAATCTATAACCCCCACACCATCCCCCAAACCTACCCAACCCCTGAGACCACAGCTGCTCCCAGAGACACAGACTCAGCCAGCTCAAACTGGACCAAGATGTGAGTCACTGTTCTACCAGATGTTCACCCCAGCCTCTAGATCTTAGGCCCAGGGGCATAACCCATGCCCCTATACCCCCACCCATTGCAGCCCCAGTTGCAGGACAGCAGGCAAGACACCTGTGGGCAAGCCTTCCCACCACCCCCACTGAACCTTGCAATCTACAAGTCACACTGTCCCCCAAACCCACCCATCTCCCTGAGACCCTGGAAGATCCCTGAGACACAGACACCACTTGCACTGGTTGGAGGAAGAGATAGGTAGATACCAGAGCAAGAATACATTCAACAACATAAAGACCAATATGTCTACCATTAGAACTTAGCAGTTCTACCAAAGCAAGACCTGAACATCTCAATGTAGAAGAAGAAGAAGAAAATTACCTAAAATGACTATATGAATATGATAGAGGTCTTTAAAGAGGAAATGTAAAATTTTCTTAAAGAAATTGAGGAAAAGACAAACAAAAAATTGGAA
Source organism: Peromyscus attwateri (assembly GCA_902168425.1). Lineage (NCBI taxonomy): Eukaryota > Metazoa > Chordata > Mammalia > Rodentia > Cricetidae > Peromyscus > Peromyscus attwateri. Next base: position 16,364 of record CABHPP010112269.1, on the reverse strand, counting down.
GAAATCATAAATCTCATAAATCAAGTCAAGAAAAACAAGAAAAAGCAATTAGACAGGTGAAGGAAACAGTTCAAGACTTGAAAATTGAAATAGAGGCAAAAAAGAAGACATAAGCAGAGGGAATGCTGAAAATGGAAAATCTGAGTAAATGAACAGGAACTAGAGATGCAAGCATAACCAACAGAATGCAAAAAATGAAGAAAGAATCTCTGGCATTGAAGATGCAATAAAGAAATAGATTCATTAGTCAAAGAAAACATTAAAGCCAACAAAGTCATAAAACAAAACGTTCAGGAAATCTGGGACACCATGAAAAGACCAAACCTAAGAAGAATAGGGATAGAAGAAGGAGAAGAATACCAGCTCAAGGGCACAGAAAATATATTCAACAAAATCATAGAAGAAAACTTTCCCAACATAAAGAAGGAAATGCCTATGAAGGTACAAGAAGCTTACAGAACACCAGATAGACTGTACCCAAAAGTCCCCTTTTCATATAATAATCTAACCACTAAACATACAGAATAAAGAAATAATATTAAGAGCTGCAAAGGAAAAAGGCCAAGTAACATATAAAGGCAGACTCATCAGAATAACACCTGACTTCTCAATAGAGACTCTGAAAGTCAAAAGGTCTTGGAAAGATGTTATACAGACACTAAGAGACCCAAGATGCCAACCAAGACTATTATACCCAGCAAAATTATCAATCACCATAGATGGTGTAAACAAAATATTCGAAGATAAAACCAGATTCAAATAATACCTATTCAGAAATCTAGCCCTACAGAAAACACTGGAAGGAAAAAATCCAACCTAAGGAAGTTAGATGCACTCACAAAAACACAGGCAATAGAAAATCCCACACCAATAAATCTCAAAGAAAGGAAACACACACAAACACTACCACCAAAAAATAACAGGAATTAACAATCACAGGTCATTAGTATCCCTTAATATCAGTGGACTCAATTTGCCTATAAAAAGACACAGGTTAACAGAATGGATATGAAAACAGGATCATCCTGCTACATACAAGAAACACACCTCAACTTCAAATACAGACAATACCTCAGAGTAAAGGGTTGGAGGAAGACTTCTCAATCGAATGGACTTAAGAAGCAAGCTGGTATAGCTATCCTAATATCTAAAAAAATAGACTTCAAACTAAAATTAATCAAAAGAGCTTGAGAAGGACATTACATAATCATCCTTTACAATAAAGCAACTTCTGGAGGCAGCATCATCCCTGACTTCAAGCTCTACTATAGAGCTATAGTAGTAAAAACAGCTTGGTACTGGCATAAAAACTGACATGTGGACCAATGGAATCAAATTGAAAATCCTGACATTAATCCACACACCTATGAACACCTTATTTTTTCCCTTTTCTTTTTTTTGTTATTAAGAAATTTTCTATTCATTTTACATACCAACCACAGAACCCCACTTTCCTCCCTCTTCCTACCCTCTAGCCTCCCCCCCCACCAGCCCACTCCTATTTCCAATTCTTCCAAGGCAAGGCCTCCCATGGGAGTCAGCAGAGCCCAGTACATTCAATTGAGGCAGGTCTGAGCCCCTCCGCCTGCACCAAGGCTGTGTAAAGTGTCCCACCGTAGGCACTGGGCTCCAAAAAGCCTGCTCATGTACCAAGGACTGATCCTGATCCCACTGCCAGGGGGTTCCCTAAACGGTTAAAGCTAAACAACTGTCTTATCTATGCAGAGGGCCTAGTCAAGTCACAAGGGTGCTTCACAGCTATTGGTCCACAGTTCATGAATCCTCATTAGTTTGGCCTGGCTGTCTCTGTATGTTTCCCCATCATGATCTCAATGTCCATTGCTCATAGAATCCTCCTCTCTCTCATTGACTGGACCCCTGGATCTCAGCCTTGTGCCTGGCCATGGATCTCTGCAGCTACTTCCATCAGTTACCAGGTGAAGGCCCTATGATGACAGCAAGGGTATTCACCAATCTGGTTACTGGAGTAGGCCATTTCAGGCACCCTCTCCACTATTGCTAGTAGTCTAAGGTGGGATCATCCTTGTGGATTCCTGGGAACTTCCATAGCACCCTGTTTCTCCCTATTCCCATGATGTCTCCATCTATCATGGTATCTCTTTCCTTGATTTCCCACTCTGTCCCTGTTCCAGCTTGAACATCCTGTTCCCTTACTGAACACCTGATTTTTGACAAAGAACACAAAACTGTACAATGGAAAAAAGAAAGCATCTTCAACAAATGGTGCTGGCATAACTAGATGTCAACATGCAGAAGACTGCATATAGATCCATATCTATCGCCATGCACAAAACTCAAGTCCAAGTGGATCAAGGACCTCAACATAAATCTAGCTACACTGAACCTGATAGAGGAGAAAGTAGGAAGTAGCCTACAATACATTGACACAGGATACCACTTCTTAAATATAACACCAGTAGCACAGACATTGAGAGCAACAATTAATAAATGGGACCTACTGAAACTGAGAAGCTTCTGTAAGGCAAAAGAAATGGCAAATAAGACAAAATGGCAGCATTCAGAATGGGAAAAGATTTTTGTTAACCACATATCTGACAGAGGACTGATCTCAAAATATATATTTGTTCTGCTGCCTTTATTTAGTTATGTAAAGATATGTTGCTATTTCATCTTGCTTGCCTAAGGCACCTGATTGGTCTAATAATTATTATGGGTTTGCCTTTATAAGTCACTTGGCCTTTTTCCTTTGCTGCTCTTAATATTCTTTCTTTATTCTGTATGTGTAGTTGTTTAATTATTATGTGGTGAGGAGACTTTTGGGGGGGTCTAGTCTGTTTGGTGTTCTATAGGCTTCTCGTATCTTCATAGGTATTTCCTTGTTTATGTTGGGAAAATTCTTCTATGATCTTGTTGAATATATTTTCTGTGCCTCTGAATTGGTATTCTTCTCCTTCCTCTATCCCTATTATTCTTAGGTTTGGTCTTTTCATGGTATCCCAGATTTCTTGGACATTTTCTGTTATGACTTCTTTGACTTGAACACATTGGCACCAGGGATCACTTCCTAAATATAACACCAGTATCACTTACACTGAGAGAAACAATCAATCAATGGGACCTCTTGAAACTGAGAAGCTTTTGTAGGGCAAAGGACACAGTCAATAAGACAAAATGACAGCCTACAGAATGGGAGAAGATCTTCAACAACCTCACATCTGACAGAGGGCTGATATCCAGAATGTATAAAGAACTCAATAAATTAGACATCAAAATACTCAACTGTCCAATTGAAAAATGGGCTATAGAGTTAAATAGAGAATTCTCAATGGAAGAAACTCAAATGGCTGAAAGACATTTAAAGAATGGCTCAAAATCCTTTAATTATTTAATTATTAATTTAATTTGAAATGCAAATCAAAATGACTCTGAGATACCATCTTAACACCTGTCAGAATTGCTAAGATCAATAACACTGAAGACAGCTTATGTTGGAGAGGATGTGGAGCAAGGGGAACACTCCTACACTGTTGGTGGGAATGCAAACTTGTACAGCCACTTTGGAAATCAATATGGCGCTTTCTTAGAAAATTGGGAATCAACCTCCCTCAAGACCCAGCTATACTACTCTTGGGCATATACCCAAGGAATGCTCAATCATACCACAAAGACACATGCTCAACTATGTTCATAGCAGCATTATTTGTAATAGCCAGAACCTGGAAACAACCTAGATGCCCTTCAACTGAAGAATGGATAGATAAAATGTGATACATATACACAATGGAGTACTACTCATCAGAGAAAAACAATGACATCATAAAGTTTGCAGTCAAATGGATGGAGCTAGAAAATATCATCCTGAGTGAGGTAACCCAGACTCAGAATGACAAACAAGGTATGTACTCACTCATAAGAGGATGCTAGATATAAAGCAAAGGATAACCAGACTGTAACTCACAACTCCATGGAGGCTACCTAGTAAAGAGGATCCTAAGAAAGACACAGGAATCACCCAATGACAGAGAAATGGATGAGATCTACATGAGCAAACAGGGGGTGAGGGAGGTAATAGAGGGCAAGGGTCAGGGGAAAGTGAGCTTATGATATTGGGAGTTCCCAGCTGGATCATGAACAGAGTGGGAGAACAAGGAAAGAGACCATGATAAATGAAGACCCTATGGGAATAGGAAGAAGCAGATGCTAGAGAGGTCCCCAGAAATCCACAAAGATACCTCCACTATAGACTACTGGCAATGGTCGAGAGAGTACATGACCTGACCTACTCTGGTGTTCGGATGGCTGAACACCCTAACTGTCATGATAGAACTCTCATCCAGTGACTGGTGGAGGCAGATGTAGAGATCTACAGCCAAACCCCAGGTGGAGCTCCAGGAGTCCAACTGGCAAGAGAGAGGAGGGATTATATGAGCAATAGATATCAAGACCATGATTGGGAAAAGCACAGGGACAACTAGCCAAACTAGTGGAAACACATAAACTGTGAACCAATAGCTGAGGAGCCCCCATGGAACTGGACTGGACCCTCTGGATAAGTGAGACAGTTGATGAGACTGAGCTGTTTAGGAGGCCCCCAGGCAGTGGGACTGGGTCCTGTCCTTGGTGCATGAGCTGGCTTTTTGGAACCTAGGGCCTATGGTGAGACACTTTGCTCAGCCTTGGTGCAGGGATGAGGGGACTCGACCTGCCTCAACTGAATCTACCTGGCTGGGCTGACTCCCCAGGGGAAACCTTGCCTTGGAAGAGGTGGGAATGGGGTTGGATTGGGGTGAAAACCTGGGTGGTAGGAGTATGGAGGACAGGGGAATCCATGGCTGATATGTAAAATTAAATTAATTATAAAATAAAAATATTTATTAAAAAGTAAAACTGGCTAGAAACAAGCCAAGCTAAGGCTGAGCATTCATAAGTAAGAATAAGTCTTATGTATTTATTTGGGAGTTGGGTGGGGGGGCCTCTAAAGAGTAAAAAAACCCAACTACCATTATGAATATTTTCTGAAAAAAAGTGAAATATAAGAAATATTAGTTATAGAAACAAAAAACTATTAAGTATTGCTTCATTACTTGTTTTGAAATTTTGGATTCTAATCATTTCATAGTAATTTGATGAAAGAAAAGAAAACAAGAATGGAAAAAAGAAATTGAAGAAGCAAGGAGGGAATTTAGGAATGAAGGAGAAGGTAGAAAGATCTAAGTAACAGAAAGGGATGGTTAGAAGGAAGATAAGTAGGGAATGACAGAAGATGTAGAGAGGGAAGCAAGAAAAGGGAAGAAGAAAGGAAGAAAGAATGAAGGAAAAATAAGTATGTGTCTCATGAGATAATTGTTCACTTGAATTACCATGAACCCTCTGACATTTTTATAAAGAAGAAAGCAAAATATCTATAGTGTTGAAATTTGTTATTATACAATGTCTCCTTTTACATCTATTACCTATAATACTATATTAAGACACATTACCTCTATTCATCCACAGACTCCACCAGCTCCCATTGGATCAAGAGGTGAGTCTTTGTTATCCTAGTCGATTACCCCACCCTCTAGGCTTTAGGCCCAGGGACACAACTCGCTCCTCCATAGCCCCACCCATTGCAGCCCCAGTTGCAGGCCAGCAGGTAGGACTCCTGCAGGCAGGCCTGACTACCACCCCTCCCCATTGGACCCTGTAACCTACAAGCCCTGCTCTACCCCCCAAACCCACCCATCCTCCAAGACTGCAGCTGCTCCCTGAGACACAGACTCCCCCAGCTCTTATTGGACCAAGAGGTGAGTCTTTTGTAGACGTATTAAAGAAAAAACACAAAGCCAAGGTGAAGAGAAAAACCCAAGAGGTCAGAGCTAAGAGCCTTACCCACTTACCGCTGGCTAGCCTCTTTTGCCAAAGCAACCTCTCCTAGAGAGAAAGGGAGGTATTTCCTGTGCGTTCGTCTTTAAATAGAATTCTGTTCTGCCTTCTCATTGGTCGTAAACCCAACCACCTAACTGCCTCATCACTGCAGTTTGTACAGACCTCCAGTCACATAATGGAGCCTGTGTCTCCAATACTAGCTATATCCTTGAACACACAGAGATCTATCTAGCTCTGCCTGCCGAGTTCTGGGATTAAAGGTGTGCGCTACCACATCAGACTCTGGCTATGGCTTGCTAATAGCTCTGACCCCTAGGCAACTTTATTTATTAACATATAACATTTTGGTACAAAAGAAAATATCACCATAGTCTTTGTTTTCTTTCTTTTTTTTTTTTTTTAGTTTTTCAAGACAGGGTTCCTCTGTGTAGCTTTGCGCCTTTCCTTGAACTCACTTTGTAGACCAGGCTGGCCTCGAACTCACAGAGATCCGCCTGCCTCTGCCTCCCAAGTACTGGGATTAAAGGCGTGTGCCACCACCGCTCGGCGGGTGGAGTCTTTGTTTTCTTAACCAATCACCCCAACCTCTAGGCTTTAGGCCCAGGGGCACAACTTGTGCCTCCATATCCCCACCCATTGCAGTCCCAGTTGCAGGCCATCAGGAAGGACTCCTGCAGGCAGGCCTAATTACCACCATCCCCCACTGGACCCTGTAACCTACAAGACTCACTGCACCTCCTAAACCCACCCATCCTCCAAGACTCAAGCTGCTCCCTGAGACACAGACTTTACCAGCTCCAATTGGACCAAGAACTCTGATTGGAACTAGAACTCTGATTGAACCAAGAGCTCTGATTGGACCAAGAGCTCTGATTGGACTAAGAGTGCCAAATGGAGCAAGAGTGGCTCCCTAAGACACAGACATACTTTGCACTGATTGGGGGAAGAGATGGGGAGATGCTAGTGCAATAATATATTCAACAACATAAAGAGCAATATGGTACCACCAGAACCCAGTGGGACTACATCAGCAAGACATGAACATCCCAATGAGAAGAAGCAGAAGAAAAGGAACTTTAAAATGACTTTAAGATGATGATAGAGGCCTTTAAAGAGGAAATGTAAAATTCCCTTTGTCGTGGTATTATGTTCCCCAAAATATTGTGCACCCTAATAAACTTATCTGGGGTCAGAGACAGAACAGCCACAATATTAAACATAGAAGTTAGGCAGTGGTAGCACACGCCTTTAATCCTAGCATTCCAGAGGCAGAAATCCATATGTTCAAGGATACAGCCAAGCATGGTGACTCACACCTTTAATCCCAGAAAGTGAGCCTTTTATCCCAGGGAGTGATGGTAGAAAGCAGAAAGATATATAAAGCGTGAGGACCAGAAACTAGAAGCATTTGGCTGGTTAAGCATTTGGCTGGTTAAGCATTTGGCTGGTTAAGCATTTGGCTGGTTAAGCATTTGGCTGGTTAAGCTTTTAGGTTTTGAGCAGCACAGTTCAACTGAGACCCATTCGGATATGAGCACACAGAGGTTTCCAATCTGAGGAAACAAGACAAGCTGAGGATCCAGCAAGGTGAGTTAGCTGTGGCTTGTTCTGGTTCTCTGATCTTCCAGTTCACCCCAATAACAGGCTCAGGTTTGATTTTATTGATAAGAACTCTCCAAGATTCCTGCTACATCCCTTAAAGAAATAGAGGAAAGAGACAGAGCCTGCCAGCACCAATAGGACTAAGAGGTGAGTCTTAGTCTAGGTGGGGCCCAGGGACACAACCCTGCACCACTACATCATCACCCACACCCATTGCAGTCCCAGTTTCAGGCCAGTCAGCAGGCAGACCTCCTGCAGACAGGTCAGACTACCCCATCCCCCATCAGACCCTGTAACCCAAGCCCCAACTCCCCGAATCCCACCCACCATCTGAGACTGCAAATGTTCCCTGAGATAGAGCCCACCAGCACCTGATTAGACTAAGAGATTGCACCTACTCCCTGAGACAGAGCCCACAAGTGCCAAGTGGACTAAAAGCTGCTCCCTGAAACAAAGAGTCCATCAGCACCAACTAGGCCAAGAGCTCCCACTGGACCAAGAGTGTCAATCACACCAAGAGAGGCTCCCTCACACACAGACACCACTTGCACCAAGTGGAGAAAGAGATGGGTAGACGCCAGTGCAAAAATACAGTCAACACATTAAAAACTAATTTAGCTCCATCAGAATCTACATCAGTAAGACCTGAACATCCCAACACAGGAGAAACTGAAGATATTGACCATAAAATGACTTTAAGAAGATGATAGAGATCTTTAAAGAGGAAATGAAAAATTCCCTTAAAGAAATTGAGGAAAAGTCAAACAAAAAATGGGAAGAAATCAGTAAATCCCTTGAAAGCCAAGAGAAAGCAATTAAACAGTTCAAGATTTGAAAAGTGAAATCAAGAAAATAAAGAAGACACAAACTGAGGTAATGCTGGAAGTAAAAAATCTGAGTAAACAAACAGGAACTACAGATGCAAGCATAACCAACAGAATGCAAGAGATGGAAGAGCGAATCTCTGGCATTGAAGACATGATAGAGGAAACAGAAGCATCAGTTAAAGAAAACACTAAAGCCAACAAAGTCATGACCCAAAATGTCCAGGAAATTTGGGACACCATGAAAAGACCAAACCTAAGAGGAATAGGGATAGAAGAAGGAGAAGAATACAACTCAAGGGCACAGAAAATATATTCAACAAAATCATAGAAGAAAATTTTCCCAACCTAAAGAAGGAAATGCCTATAAAAATACAGGAGGGTTACAGAACACCAAATAGACTGGATCCCCAAAAAAAGTCCCCTCGCCACATAATAATCAAACCACTAAACATACAGAATAAAGAAAAAATATTAAGAGCTGCAAAGGAAAAAGGCCAAGTAACATACAAAGGCTGACCCATAAGAATAATACCTGACTTCTCAATGGAGACTCTAAAAGCCAGAAGGTCCTGGACAGATGTTATGCAGACACTAAGAAACCATGGATGTCAACCCAGACTATTATGCCCAGCAAAACTTTCAATCAAAATAGATGGAGTAAATGAAATATTCCATGATAAAATCAGATTTAACAATATCTCTACACAAATCCAGCCCTACAGAAAACATTTGAAGGAAAAATCCAACCTAAGGAAGTTAGATATACCCATGAAAACACAGGCAATAGATAGTCCCACAACAACAAATACCAAAGAAGGGAACCATACAACACTACCACCAAAGAAATAGCAGGAATTAATAATAACTGGTCATTAATATCCATTAATATCAGTGGTCTCAATTCACCTATAAAAAGGCACAGACTAACAGAATGGATACAAAAACAAGATCCATCCATTTGCTGCATATAAGAAACACACCTCAACTTCAAAGACAGATACTACCTCAGAATAAAAGGCTGGGAAAAGACTTTCCAATCAAATGGATTTAAGAAGCAAGCTGGTGTAGCTATCCTAATATCTAATAAAATAGACTTCAAACTAAAATCAATTGAAAGAGATCAGGAAGGACATTACATATTTATCACAGGGAAAATCCGACAAGATGAAGACTCAATTCTGAACATTTATGCCCCAAATACAAAGGCACCTACATTCACAAAAGAAACATTACTAAAGCTTAAATCACACATCAAAACCCATACACTACTAGTGGGAGATTTCAACATCCCACTCTCACCAATGGACAGGTCTGCCAGACAGAAACTTAACAGAAAACTAAGGGAACTAACAGACATTATGACTCAAAAGGACTTAATAGATATCTACAGAATATTCCACCCTAACACAAAAGAATATACCTTCTTCTCAGCACCCCATGGAACTTTCTCCAAAATTGACCACATACTTGGTCACAAAGTGAATCTCAACAGATACAAAAAATTTGAAATAACCTACTGTATCGTATCAGACCACCATGGCTTAAAGTTAGATTTCAACAACAACAAAAATTACAGAAAGCCTACAATCTCATGGATACTGAATAATGTTCAACTGAATCACCTCCTAGAATTCAATGAAGATGAATGTACAACATACCTAAACTTATGGAATACCAGGAAAGCAGTACTAAGAGGAAAGTTCATAGCTCTAAATGCCCACGCAAGGAAGTTGGAGAAATCTCACACTAGTGACTTAACAGCACAACTGAAAGCTCTAGAACAGGAAGAAGCAAACTCACCCAGGATGTGTAAATGCCAGGAAATAATCAAGTTGAGAGCTGAAATCAATAAAATAGAAACAAAGAGAACAATACAAAGAATCAATGAAACAAAGATTTAGTTCTTTGAAAAAAAACAGTAAGATAGACAAAACCTTATCCAAACTAACTAAAAAGAAGAGAGAGTATCCAAATGAACATGATCAGAAAAGAAAGAAAAAGGAGACATAACAACTGACAATGAAGAAATCTAGAGAATCATTAGGTCATATTTCAAAAACCTGTACTCCACAAAATTGGAAAATCCAAAAGAAATGGACAATTTTTCTGGATAGATACAACATACCAAAGTTAAATCAAGACCAGATAAACAATTTAAATAGACCAATTACCCCTAAGGAAATAGAAACAGTCATTAAAAGTTTCCACCCCCCCCTCAAAAAAAAAAAGCCCAGGGCCAGATGGTTTCAGTGCAGAATTCTACCAGAATTTCAAAGAAGAGCTAATACCAATATTCTTTAAATTGTTCCACAGAATAGAAACAGAAGGAACATTGCCAAATTCTTTCTATGAGGCTACAGTTACAATGATACACAAACCACACAAAGATGCAACAAAGAAAGAGAATTACAGACCAATCTCCCTCATGAACATTGATGCAAAAATACTCAATAAAGTACTGGCTAACCGAATCCAGGAACACATCAAAAAATTATGCACCATGACCAAGTAGGCTTCATCCCAGGAATGCAAGGATGGTTCAACATATGAAAATCTGTCAATGTAATATACCATATAAACAAACTGAAAGAAAAAAAAAACACATGATCATCTCATTGGATGCTGAAAAAGCCTTTGACAAAATTCAACACCCCTTCATGATAAAGGTTCTAGAGAGATCAGGAATACAAGGAACATACCTAAACATAATAAAGGCAAATTACAGCAAGCTGACAGCCAACATCAAATTAAATGTAGAGAAATTCAAAGTGATTCCACTGAAATCAGGAACAAGACAAGGCTGTTCCCTCTCCCCATACTTATTCAATATAGTACTTGAAGTTCTAGCTAGAGCAATAAGACAAAATAAGGAGATCAAGGGGATACTAATTGGAGAGGAAGAAGTCAAACTTTTACTATTTTCACATGACATGATAGTATACATGTCCCAAAAATATGACCAAGGAACTGATACAGCTTATAAACACCTTCAGCAACATAGCAGGATACAAGTTCAACTCAAAAAAAAAATCAGTAGCCTTCCTATATATAAATGACAAACAGGGTGAGAAAGAAATCAGAGAAACATCACCCTTTACAATAGCCACAAATAATATAAAATACCTTTAGGTCACTCTAACTAAGCAAGTGAAAGACCTGTATGATAAGAACTTTAAGTCTCTGAAGAAAGAGATTGAAGAAGATATCAGAAAATGGAAAGATCTCCCATGCTCATGGATAGGTAGAATCAACATAATAAAAATGGCAATCTTACCAAAAGCAATATACAGATTCAATGCAATCCCCATCAAAATCCCAACACAATTCTTCACAGACTTGGAAAGAATACTTAACTTTATATGGAAAAACAAAAAAACCTAGGATAGCTAAAAGAATCCTGTACAATAAAGCAACCTCTGGAGGCATCATGATCCCTGACCTCAAGCTCTACTATAGAGCTATAGTAATAAAAACAGCTTGGTGCTGGCATAAAAACTGACATGTGGACCAATGGAATTGAATTGAAAACCCTGACATTAATCCACACACCTATGAACATACGATTTTCAACAAAGAAGCCAAAACTGTACAATGGAAAAAAGAAAGCATCTTCAACAAATGGTGCTGTCATAACTGGATGTCAACATGCAGAAGATTGCAAATAGATCCATATCTGTTGCCACGCACAAAACTCAAATGTAAATGAATCAAAGACCTCAACAAAAATCCAGTTACACTGAACTTGATAGAAGAGAAAATAGAAAGTAGTGTGGAACGAATCAGCACAGGAGACCACTTCCTAAATATAACACCAGTAGCACAGACACTGAGAATGACAATTAATAAATGGGTCCTCTTGAAAATGAGAAGCTTTTGTAGAGCAAAGGACATGGTCCTTAAGACCAAAAGACAGCCTACAGAATGGGAAAAGATCTTCACCAAACCCACCTCTGACAGATCTCCAAAATATATAAAGAACTCAAAAAGCTGGACTTCAAAATACTGAACAATCCAATTAAAAATGGGCTACAGAGCTTAACAGAGAATTCTCTATAGAAAAATCTCAAATGGCTGAAAGGCATTTAAGGAATTGCTCAACATCCTTAGTCATCAGGGAAATGCAGATCAAAACAACTCTGAGATACCATCTTACACGTGTCAGAATGGCTAAGATCAAAAACACTGAAGACAGCTTATGTTGGAGAGGAGGTGGAGCAAGGGGAACACTCCTCCACTGTTGGTGGGAATGCAAACTTGTACAACCACTCTGGAAATCAGTATGGCGGTTTCTCAGAAAATTGGGAATAAGTCTTCCTCAAGACCCAGTTATATCACTCTTGGGCATATATCCAAGGAATGCTCAATCTTACCACAAGGACTCAACTATGTTCATATCAGCATTATTTTTAATAGCAAGAACCTGGAAACAACCTAGATGCCCATCAACTGAAGAATGGATAAAGAAAATATGGCACATATACACAATGGAGTACTACTCAGCAGTAAAAAACAATTGTGTCATGAAATTTGTAGGCAAATGAATGGAGCTAGAAAATATCATCCTGAGTGAGGTAACCCAGACTCAGAAGGACAAATATAGTATGTACTCACTCATAAGTGGATACTAAATGTGAGGGAAGGGATGGCCAGACTGCAATCCACAACTCCAGAGAGGCTAGCTAACAGGGAAAGGCCCTAGGAGTGACACATGGATGACCCTGTGAAGGAGAAGTGGATTAGATCTACATGAGTGGACTGGGTGTGTGTGGGGGTGGCAGAGGGCAAGGAGTGGGCAATGAGAACATAGGGAAATGGGAGGGTCAAGCTGGAACAGGGACAGAGTGGGAGGGCAGGGAGGAAGATACCATGATAGATGAGGACATCATCAGAATAGGAAGAGCCAGGGTGCTGGGGAGGCTCTCAGAAACCCACGAGGTTGACCCCACCTTGGTCTGCTGGCAGTGGTCCAGAGGGTGCCTGGACCAGTCTACTCTAGTGACCAGCCTAGCAAATAACCTAGCTGTTGTCACGGAGCCTTTTGTTCAGTGACTGATGGAGGCAGATACAGAGAACCATGGCCAGGCACCAGGTTGAGCTCCGGGAACCCAACTGATGAGAGAGAGGAGAGATTCTGCAGGCAAGGGACGTGCATAGGTGACCAGCCACATGTGGAAGCCCATGAACTGTGGACTGGTGTATGTGGAGCCCCCATGGGACTGGACTAGGCCCTCTGGATATGGAAGAGAGTTGTTTGGCTCGAACTGTTTGGGGGGCACCCAGGCAGGGGGATCAGGTTCTGTCCCTGGTCTATGGGCAGACTTCTGCAACCCGGTGCCTGTGGTGTGACACCTTGCACAACCTTGGTGCAGTGGGAAGGGGCTTGGACCTGCCTAGGCTCAGTATGCTGGGCTCTGCTGACTCCCCAGGGGAGACCTCGATTTGGGGGATGTGTGGATGCAGGGTGGCTTGGGAAAGAGGGCTGGGGGTGGGAGGGGGAGGAGGGGGGAGTCTGTGGATAGTATGTGGAGGGAGTAGAAACTTTCTTAATAAAGATAAATGAAAGAAAAAAATAAATAAAAATAAAAAAAGAAATCAGGGAAACATCACACTTTACATTAGCCACAAATAATATAAAATACCTTGAAGTAACTCTAAACAAGCAAGTGAAAGACCTGTATGACAAGAACTTTAAATTCTTGAAGAAAGAAATTGAAGACATCAGAAAATTGAAAGATCTTCCATGCTCATGGATAGGTTGGACCAACATAATAAAAATGGCAATCTTACCAAAAGCAATCTACAGATTCAGTGCAATCCCCATCAAAGTCTCATCACAATTCTTCACAGACCTTGAAAAAACAATACTCAACTGTACTTGGAAAAACAGAAAACCTAAGATTTCTAAAGCAGTCCTTTACAATAAAGCAACTTCTGGAGGCATCACCATCACTGACTTCAAGCTCTACTATATAGCTATAGTAATAAAAACAGCTTGATATTGGCATAAAAACAGACATGTGGACCAATGAAATAGAATTGAAGGTCCTGACATTAATCCACACAACTATAAACACCAAATTTAAGACAAAGAAGCCAAATTGTACAATGGCAAAAAGAAAGCATCTTCAACAAATGGTGCTGGCATAACTGAATGTCAACATGTAGAAAATTGCAAATAGATCTATATCTATCACCATGCACAAAACTCAAATCTAAATGAATCAAAGACCTTAATATAAATCCAACTACTCTGAACCTGATAGAGAAGAAAGTAGGAAGTAGCTTAGAATGCATTGACATGGGAGACCACTTCCTAAATATAACACAAGTAACACAGACACTGAGAGCAACAATTAATAAATGGAATCTCCTGAAAATGAGAAGCTACACTGTAAGTCAAAGGACACAGTAAATATGACAAACCAACAGCCTACAGAATTGGAAAAGATCTTCACCAACCCCACATCTGACAGAGCACTGATATCCAAAATATATAAAGTACTCAAGAAATTAGACATCAAAATCCCAAACAATTCAATTAAAAAATGAGCTACAGGGCTAAACAGAGAATTCTAAACAGAAGAATCTTAAATGGCCAAAAGACATTTAAGGCATTGCATGACATCCTTAATCATCAGGGAAAAAAAATAAAAATGACACTGAGATACCATCTTACACCTGTCATGATGGCTAAATTCAAAAACACTGATGACAGCTTATGTTGTAGAGGATGTGGAACAAGGGAAACACTCCTCCACTGTTGGTAGGAGTGCAAATTTGTACAGCCACTTTGGAAATCAGTATGGTGACTTCTCAAGAAATTGGGAATAAGTCTTCCTCAAGACCCAGTTATATCACTCTTGGGCATATAACTAAGGGATGCTCAATCATACCACAAGGAGACTTGCTCAACTATGTTCATAGCAGCATTATTTGTAATATCCAGAACCTGGAAACAACCTAGATTCCCCTCAACTGAAGAATGGATAAAGAAAATGTGGTACATATACACAATGGAGCAGAGAAAACAATGACATCATGATATTTGTAAGCAAATGGATGGAACTATAAAATATCATCCTGAGTGAGGTAACCCAGACTCAGAAAGACAAACATGGTATGTACTCAATGATAAGTGGATACTAGTTTTAAAGCAAAGGATAACCAGACTACAACCCACAGCTCCAGAGAATCTAGGAAACAAAGAGGACCCTAAGAGGGACGTACCTATCTCCTTGGGAAGGGAAACTGAGGAGATCTCCATGAGTTACCTGGGGATGAATAGGGACAATAAAGGGGAGAGGATGAAGGATGAGAACCTGAGGGAACAGGATATTTGAGCTAGGGGAGGGACGAAGTGGGAGAGCAATCAAAGAGATACCTTGATAGAGGGAGACATCATGGCGACAGGGAGAAACCTGGTACTAGGGAAATTCCCAGGAATCCACAAGGATGACCCCAGCTTAGACTACTAGCAATAGTGGTGAGGGACCTGAACTACCTTGGTAATCAGATTGGTGAATTCCCTAATGGTCATCTTAGTGCCTTCATCCAGTAATTGATGGAAGCAGATGCAGAGATCCACAACCAAGCACCAGGCTAAGCTCCAGGAATCCAGTGGAAGAGAGGGAAGAGGGATTATATGAACAAGGGAGGTCAAGATCATGATGGGGAAATCTACAGAGACAACTGAACCAAGCTCATAGGAACTCACAAACTTTAGACCGACAGCTGTGGAACCTGCATGGGACCGGACTAGACCTTCTGCATACAGGAGACAGCTGTGTAGCTTGGTTTGTTTGAGGAGCCCCTGGCAATAGGATCAGGATCTATCCCTGGTGCATGAGCTGGCTTTCTGGATTCCATTACCTATGGTGGGATACCTTCCTTACCCTTGATGCAGTGGGGAGGGGCTTTGTCCTGCCTCAATTGAATATACCAGGCTTAGCTGTTCCACCATGGGAGAATTTACCCTTTTGGAGGAGGGGATGAGGGGTGAGCCAGGGGTTGATATGAGAGGAGTGGAAGGAGGAATGAGAGTGGGATCTGTGGTTGGTATGTAAAATAAATAAATAAATAAATAAA
>CABHPP010112267.1:0-12527 GCA_902168425.1 Peromyscus attwateri | reverse complement strand
CCAGGCTGGCCTCGAAATCACAGAGATCCGCCTGGCTCTGCCTCCCAAGTGCTGGGATTAAAGGAGTGCACTACCACCGCCCCGCTAAAACATTTTTTTAAATTTAATTTTTAATTATTTCATGTGTATGGATGTTGTGTTTATATACCACATGAGACTGTAGTACCCTTAGAGGCCAGAAGAGGGCGTCAGGTACCTCTAGGCCTGGAGTTGCAGAGGATTGTGAGCTTTTGTGTGGGTTCAGAGAATTGAACCCGGGTCCTCTGGAAGAGCAGTGTTCTGAATTGCTGAACTATTGTTCCTGCACCATTATTATTATTATTATTATTATTATTATTATTATTATTATTGAGACAGGGTCTCTCATATACACTTGGCTGGCCTGGAACTCATTTTTTAGTCCTGGCTGGCTTTGTCATCACAGAGATCCACCTGCTGGTACTAAAGATGTGTGCCACCAAAACCAGCTTTTTTCTCAACATAGGCTAATCTGTTCAGAGCAGGAAGGGTTCTGGACATTGGCTTGAGATTGGGTTGGGAGTGCATACTCTTCTTAGGGGCTGGGCCTTGTTCCCTAGTGGCGTGTGTTAGAGTCCTTGTGGAAGGTACCATTGCTTCTATGAAAGCACAGTGTTACTCTCCTGGGGGCCTTTAGAATGCAGGTACCCGTGCAGTTGGAGCCACTGGGACGGGACGCCTGGAGAGTTTAACACATGTGCACATTGCCTGCAGCCTACTGTGACCCTGGACAGCAGGTGTGTGGTGTGACCTGGGAATCTGTTTTCATGGATCGCAATGCTGAGTCATTAGTAGTTAATAACTACTTCACTCAGCCTGCTGTCAAAGCACCAGAGGCCTGTCTTATGAGTGTGGGTTAGTAGCCAGATCTGGTAGTCTGGTTCCATGGGGGTGGAGTCAGGTATTCAGGGCCAGCCTTGGCTACGTAAAGAGTTTTAGGTTAGCCTGGACTACATGAGCTCTGTTTCAAAAAATTGTAGCTGGGCGGTGGTGGCGCATGCCTTTAATCCCAGCACTCGGGAGGCAGAGGCAGGCGGATCTTTGTGAGTTTGAGGCCAGCCTGGTTTATGGAGAGAGATCCAGGAAAGGCGCAAAGCTACACAGAGAAACCCTGTCTTCAAAAAACAAAAAAAAAAAAACCCAAAAAAATTGTAAAAAATAATAGTGGTAAAATATACATGTATGCCTTTAATCCCAGCACACAGATCTCTGTGAGTTCAAGCCAGCCTGGTCTACAGAGTGAATTCCAAGACAGCCAGGGCTACACAGAGAAATGCTGTCTGGAAAAACCAAACCAAACAAAAAAAACCAAACCACAACAACAACAACAACAATAACAACCAACCATGTAACAAGTGGACTGGCGAGGTTATGGCTCAGCGGTTAGGAGCACTTCTTGCTCTCGATTAGGACTCTGTCCACACAGCAACTCACAGCAGACCTTGACTCTCGCTCCAAGGCAACTGTTGCCTCCTGGCTCCTGGACACTATGCACATACATGCATACAGGCAAAACACATATATACATACGTAAATAAGTCTTTAAGAAAACACATGTAACATGTTTTTGAGACTGGATCTTGGTATTTTGCCCAGGCTGCAGGCTGTCCCAAACTCCTGGGTTAGCTGGCTACTCCGTTATGATCTTTTATTTTCATTTTGTGTGTGTGTGTGTGTGTGTGTGTGTGTGTGTGTGTGTGTGTGTGATACTAGTGTAAACACCACAGCTCACATGTGGAGGTCAAAGGACCGTGGGAGTCAGTTCTCTCCTTCCATTATGTAGGTCCAGGCGGTCAGGCTCTGTGGGGAGCACCTTCACCTGTCGAGCCATTTTGCTGGCCCCCATCCTGCTCCTTTTTGTTTGTTTCCTTGTTTTTTATTTTTCAAGGCATGTAGACCAGGCTGGTGTCAAACTCAGATCCACCTGCCTCTGCCTCCCAAGTGCTGGGATTAAAGGCGTGCGCCACCACCGCCCGGCCCCACCTTGTTCTTTTAAAGTGTGCATTCGGTTCCATTTAGGTGCAGGCTAGCAGCTCCAGGACTTTTTTCTCCTTAGTGGACACTGAGCTAGCTTTTTGAGGGAGGGAGGGGTGGAGGGGTCGAGGGGTGGAGGGGTGGAGAGGGGAGGGAGGGGTGGAGAGGGGAGGGAGGAAAGGGCCCCGTGTGCTTTCCTACCCCCTACAGGAACCCAGGAAGTATGAGTGAGCAGTTTTTATTTTTCCATCCCATGGACTGTGGGGTGGACTTCTGCCACCTGCGTGCGTGAGCTTCTGGGGTCTCCTCCCCTGGCAGGCTGGGGCTTGGCTTGTGTTTCATGGCACATGGCGCCCCCTGCTGGAGCCTGTGCCCTTAAGTAAATCCATGGCTCATCCTCTTGGTCCCACTGCCTTAGTGCTGGGATGACTTTGTTTCTCGACCCTCCTTAAGGCAGTGTGAAGAGACGGAATAACCAGAAGTAGCAGCAGTTACCGCAGATCTGCTCCTAACCTGGCCAAGGAAGGGTGCTTCCTGGGGTTAGGTCTTTTGAGTAGCCCTGTGCTGCAGAAGCACTCAGAGCTGAGTTTCAGCCTGGGAAACTTGGGTCACCTGGTAGAATCCTTGTCTAGAATGCAGGAAGCTGGGCATTTAATTCCCACCACTGAGTAAGCTGGGTGTGGGAACATACCTGTAACCCCAGGGAAAACAGGAGGCTCCCAAGTTCAAGGTCATCTCCAGTTACAGGGTGAGTTTGAGCCCCTGGAAGTGGAGGAGGCTGCGCATACACATTCGACACACACACACTCCAAGTTCCTGCCAGGGAGGGAGGCTGGATCTGGCTGCTGGCTCAGCTGCTGAGTGCCCTTAGAGGTAGGTCTGTGTGTCCTTCACCCTGGATCGAGTAGGTGGGAGCTTGTTATACTGCTGTCACCGCGAGCGTCTACCAAGTGTTCACACGCGGCTCTTTGGTGGGCTCTTCTTACACATTGTTAAGACCAGGGGCTGAGGTGGGATCAGAAAAGAGGGTGAAGGGGCTGGGTGTGTGACCCTGGGCTCCACCTCAGGACCACAAAAATAAGTATGCCAGGCAGCAGTGGCACACGCCTTTAATCCCAGGCAGAGAGCTGGGCGGAGCGCTGTGAGTTCAAGCCCAGCCTGGTCTACTAGATGACAAAGCGAGTTCCAGGACAGCCAGGGCTGTTACAAAAAGAAACCCTGTCTGGAAAAACAAACAAACAAAAAAAGAGAGACAGGGTCTCTCTGTGTAGCCCTGGCTGTCCTGGGACTCACTCTGTAGACCAGGCTGGCCTCAAATTCACAGAGATCCGCCTGCCTCTGCCTCCTGGGTGCTGAGATTAACGGTATGTGCCACCACTGCCCAGCACAAACAAAAAATTTTAAAGAACGTCTCATGCTTCCCAGGCTGGTTTATGCTTGCCATGTAGCCAAGGATGAACTTGCTAACCCCCTGCCTCCACGTGCTACATGGTAGGATTGCAGGTGTGAGTCATTGTCTTAGGGTTTTTATCGCTGTGAAGAGACACCAGGACCTCCGTAACTCTCCTGAAAACATTAATTGAGGTGGTGGCCTACAGTTTAGAGGCTTAGCCCATTGTCTTCATGGCATGGAGCATGGTGGCTGGGAATATGGCTGTGGAATTCTACATCTGATACAAAGGCAGCAGGAAGTGAACTGTCTCACAGGGTGTGGATTGAGCAGATATGAGGCTGCAAAGCCCACCCCCACAGTGACCCGCTTCCTCCAACAAGACCATAGGTCCCAGTAGTGCCCCTCCCTCTGGGGGTCATTTTCTTTCAAACCTCCACTGTCTTTGTGTCGGTTTAGATGGCATCTTTTTTTTAGACAGGGTGGCCCTGGCTGTCCTGGCGCTTGCTATGCAGACCAGGCTGGCCTGACACTCACAGAGCTCTCCCTGCCTCTGCTTCAGCTTCTGTCTCCTGCATCCTGGAATTACGGGGTTGCACCACCACACCAGACTGACCAGATGTTTTCAACTGGAAGCTTTGGCTTTGTCCACCTGTGTTGATGTCATTGACTTTCCCGCCTTGCTCTAGGGCTAGCATTACTTGGCTTGCCCGTGGTCAGGCTGTCGGAGGAGCTGATGCCCTTGTGGTCTGCCCTGAGCTGCTGTCCAGGCAAGGTGCGAGGCTGTTTCCTTGAACCATCAGGACATTTACTCTGTCAAGCCAAGTTCCAGGATTGATTAACTAGTGACAGTTGATCCAGCCCCGAGCTCTTTAGAGCAGTGGTTCTCAACCTTCCTAACGCTGTGATACTATAATAGTAGTTCTCATGTTGTGCTGACCCCCAACCATAACATTATTTCCATTGCTACTTCATAACTGTATTCTTTTTAAGATTTATTTATTTATTACACATACAGTGTTCTGTCTACATGCCAGAAGAGGGCACCAGATCTCATTACAGATGGTTGTGAGCCACCATGTGGGTGTTGGGAATTGAACTCAGGACCTCTGGAAGAACAGCCAGTGCTCTTAACCTCTGAGCCATCTCTCCAGTCCTCGTAACTGTAATTTTGCTGCTGTAATGAATTGTAATGTAAATATCTGACATGCATCCCCAAAGGGGTTGTGACCCACAGTGTTAGAACCACTGCTTTAGAATGTGCTGCCTGCCCAGACACCTGTCCCCAGTCCCTGTGCTGGTCAATCTTGACTGTAAGTAGCAAACACCAACCCAAACCAGCTCCTGGCAGACTCCTTGTAGTGTGTCTCAAGACCTCCCCATGGGACATGCAGCTGATTCTGAGAGGCAGAAACTGGAATCCACCGTCATTATTATTTTGTGGCCATGTGTGTGCAAGCTTATGCACATGTGTGGAGGCCAGAGGAGCCTTCCAAGCTCTGAGACCACAGGTAGGAGCTGCCAGGGTGGCTTGGCTCCAGCCTCTACCTGAGGCTTTGCTTGGGCTCCCTGGACTGGTTCCAGCAGCCTCCACACGGGCTCCTGATTTTCCCTTATACTTGAGTCCGAAGGGGCTGGCAAGGCCTTCTCCGTTTCCCGTGTGGCTGGCTGTCGAGCTGACCCCTCAGGCCCTCTGCCGGAGCCAAGCACCTTTGTACTGGAGTCCTGTTTTCATTTGTGTTCTCCATTTATGTGCCGGGACCAAGGGTCCTGCGTGTGGTCTTCCCTGTTGTCTGGCAGGTAGTAGCAGGTCAGGGCGAGTGTTTACATCTACTCCCCAAACACCGGGTGAAGTGCTGGGCATGTGGAAATGGTAAGGGGGGCCTGTGCTGGAGGGACGCCCTGTTTGCCACCTGGGAGTTTGGGGCAGGTGTGAAGTTGATAGAACAGACAGCTGGCTGCCAGGGACAGCTGCCTGTCCATGTCCCTTGTCTCTGGGAAAGGCATTGCACCAGGTCCCAGGGCCTTGTGGTCCTGGCGGGGCTTCTTCGTGTGCAGAGCTTTGGTGGGGGGCAGTGGTCTGGGCCTCACTCCCAAGAGCCTCTTGGTAAAGACGAGGTGATAAAGGTGGCCGCACCTTTGGTGTGATGCCCATCCCCATGCCCAGCGAAGTAGGGATGGGGCCTGTGCAATGGTCTCGGGAGGTCACAGGAGTGGCGGCTCCCTTCCGCCCACTGACTCGTGTGGATGCCTGTCTGAAAGAAAGCGACCTGTTCTGGTTAGTTTTTCTTGTTTTGTTAACTTGACAAGGTAGGGACATCTGCAAGGAGGGGACATCAGTTGCTGAAATGCCTGCATCACATTGGTCTGTAGGCATGTCTGTGGGTATTTTCTTGATTAAAGATTGTTGTGGGAGGGCCCGGCCACCGTGGGTGGTACCACTCTCACGGGTGATCCTGGCTTGTAGAAGATAAGGGGCTAGATTCTTCTGTGGCCTCTGCTTAAGCTCCTGTCTCCAGGTTCCTACCTTAAGTTCCTGCCTTGACTTCCTTTGATGATTGTGGTAGTTTGAATGCAATCGGCCCCATAATCCCACAAGCCCATAATCTCATAGGGAGTGGCACTATTAGGAGGTGTGGCTTAGCTGGAGTGGGTGGCCCACTGTGTCACTGTGGGAGTGGGCTTCCAGGTTTCATATACTCAGGACACCACCCAGTGAGTCAGTTGACTTCCTGTTCCTGCAAGATGTAGCACGTGAGCTCCAGCACCACCTCTGCCTGCACGCCTCCATGCTCCCTGCCATGGTGATAATTGACTGAACCTCTGAAACTGTAAGCCAGCCCCCTCAACTAAACGTTTTCTTGAAGAGTTGCCGTGGTCCTGGTGTCTCTTTACAGCAATAGAAACTAAGACAGTGATGGAGTCTTAACTGTAAACAAACCCTTTCCTCCTCAAGCTGGTTGGTCAGTGTAGCAACAGAGAACAGCCTAGGGCAGTAGACCAGGCTGGATTCGAACTCACAGATCAGTCTGCCTCAGCCTCCCCAGTGCTGGGATTAAAGATGTGCACCAACACATACAGCATGCAGTATGTGCTCTCAACCACCGAGCCATCTCTCTAGGAAACACACACACACACACACACACACACACACACACCCAACTGTTTTTTAAAAGTAATTTTGTGTGTGTTTGTGCCAATATTCGTGCAAGTCTGAGGACAACTTTCAGGAGTCGGTTCTCTCTTTCCACCAGGTGGGTTCTGGGAATCGAACCCAGGTCACTGGACTTGGCAGCAAGTGCCTTTACCCATGGAGTCATTTCACTGGCCCCTGACCCTGGTTTTAATCTCCTTTCAGAAAAGTTGCCAGACAGCCAGCATTGCCACAGCAGAGGCGTCTGCCCAGGCCCAGACACATGCGGATGCCCAGGTGCAGACAGAGGCTCCTGAGCCAGTGGCCGTGGTGCCTGTGTCCCAGCACGACACTCTCAGGCTCGCAGCCTTTCTCCGGAGGGTGGAGGTCATGGTCATCCGGGAGCTGAACAGCAACCGGCAGAGCCACGCCTTCGATGGTTACGAGGTGAACTGGACAGAGCCGCAGCAGACGGTAAGGCTGCCCTGGGGTGGTGCCGTCCCTGAGGCCCCAAGGCCTCTTTAGATCTTGCTTTGCTCCGCTCCACCCAGTGACAGTACAGCCAGTACACCAGGTACAAAGGGTGTGGGGCTGACTCACCCTGGGAGGAGAGGTGGCCCTTCAGGGGAAGCCTGCGACCATAATGAAAGCAAGTGGCTGAAGAGGTGTGGGGTTTGCCCCAGGGCAGCCTGCCACTAGCCTGGTACCACCCTAGGGGACAAGCTGCTGTGGTCTCTCCTCAGGTCAACTAGATTACTGTTATCTTCTCTTCATAGATGAAGCTTGGAGAGGCTGAGTGCCTTGCCTGGGGCTGCACAGCTCTGAATTACCTGAGCTGGAACCTGACCCCTGGACTGTGTGCTAAAGGCACCAGCATGTCTTGACATTTCTGCTTTCGAGGCACAGTTGCAAGCTGTCCCCGGTGGACCTGGGTGACAGCTGAAGCGTCAAGTGTGACTAAACGATGGGGTTGGTCTCCTTGTTTTATTTTATTTATTTATTTATTTATTTTTTGGTTTTTCGAGACAGGGTTTCTCTGTGTAGCTTTTGCGCCTTTCCTGGAACTCGCTTGGGAGACCAGGCTGGCCTCGAACTCACAGAGATCCGCCTGGCTCTGCCTCCCGAGTGCTGGGATTAAAGGCGTGCGCCACCACCGCCCGGCCGGTCTCCTTGTTTTATAGTGGCCTCAGGTTATCTCACTTCTCCCAGCTCAGTGTGACAATTGAGAGATTTGGGTTTTTCAAGGTTTTGAAAACAGGGTTTCTTTGTATAACAGCCCTGGCTGTCCTAGAACTCGCTCTGTAGACCAGGCTGGCCTGGAACTCACAGAGATCTGCCTGCCTCTGACTCCGGAGAGTTGGGACTAAAGATGTGCACCACCGCCGCCAGGCTGTGATCTTTCATTTTGGTTCTACAGATTGAAACCAGGGCCTTGTGCATGCAGAGTGTACACTCCACCACTGAGCCCTGCCTCAGCCATACATACATATATATCTACTTGTCTGTCTGTCTATCTATCTATCTATCTATCTATCTATCTATCTATCTATCTATCTATCTTTCTTTCTTTCTTTCTATCTATCTATCTATCTATCTATCTATCTATCTATCTATCTATCTATCTATCTATCTATCTATCGACAGGCTCTGATGTAGCCAGCTATCTGTCTGTCTGTCTCTCTATCCATCCATCTATCCATCCATCCATCCATCCATCCATTCATCTAATCTGTCTGCTTGAGGATGACCTTGACTCTCTGACTCCTGCCTCTCCCAAGTGCTGAGGTGTTAGGAAGTGTTGGGGATTGAACCCAGGAATCAAAAATCAAGAACATTCCGGGTGGTGGTGGCGCACACCTTTAATCCCAGCACTCAGGAGGCAGAGCCAGGCGGGATCTCTGTGAGTTTGAGGCCAGCCTGGTCTACAGAGCATCCAGGACAGGCACCAAAACTACACAGAGAAACCCTGTGTAGAAAAGCCAATAAATAAATAAATAAATGAAAATAAAAATCAGGAACATTTCTCGCCCACCATGGTGGTACACATTTGTTGTCCCAGAACTGAGGAGGCTGGGAACGCTGCCTCAGAAGAAACCGAGGCCCTTTTAAAAAGGTTTACATGATGACATAGAAGCCTTTACTGTTTTGTTTCTTTTTTAGCTGTCCTAGAAGGTGTTTTGTAGCCCAGGCTGGCCCGAACTCACAGAGATCCGCCTGCCTCTGCCCCGTGAGCGCTGGGATTAAAGGCGTGCGCCACCGCGGTCCAGCCTTGTTTTGTTTCTTGTTACCCCTCCTGTGAGTGTGACAGTCACCCACGTGCGCCACCTGGCTGTAGGTGTGCCTTTTTTTAAAAAAGATTTATTTTTATGTATACAGTGCTCTGTCTGCCTGTTTGCCAGAAGAGGGCACCAGATCTCATTAGAGATGGTTGTGAGCCACCATGTGGTTGCTGGGAATTGAACTCTCTGGAAGAGCCATCTCTCCAGCCCAGATTTATTTCTTTTAATGTGTGTGTGTCTGTGTCTGTGTCTGTGTGTCTGTTTTCTGTGTATCTGCTTCCATGTCTCTATCTGCCTGTGGGTATGTGCACATGAGTATGGTGCCCATGGAGGTTAGAAAGGGTATATCATCTTTTAGAGTCTGAGTTACAGGCTGTTGTAGGTTGCCTGATGTGGGTGCTGGGAATTGAACTCAGGTCCTCTGGAAGAGCAGTACATATGCTTAATCTTTAGCCATGGTTTACTTTTTTTTTTTTTTTTCCTTTTGAGATAGAGTTTCACTGTGTAGCCCTGGCTGGCCTGGAACTCATTATGGGGACCATGCTGATCTCGAACTTGCGGAGATTCCCCACTTCTACCTCCAGAGATGTGCATCACCATGACCAGTTACACTTTTATAACTAAAAGTGCCCAGGTGACAATGCATATAGGCTCATGATTTTCCCCAAGTAAAGGAGTTCAGGGCAGCAGGTCCCAGGTCAAGGAGCCGCATGTGACAGCCCATGCCCTCCTCAGGAGTCTCCTGCCTTGGCCCTGTCCCTAACCGTTTTCTTGAAGGCATCTATCTCTGCAGGGGTAACTCTGGTGGGGTGCAGACTTGAGCCTCTTCGTCCACACTCACTGGCTTGCGTCCTCGGCTCGCCAGGCAGGCTGCCTTGGCGATGTCCAGGTCTCTGGAGGCTGGGCCTTCCTTTACTCTCATTTTTCTTTGTGTTTTGGTTTACTTATTTATTTTCGACAGCTTAAGCAGAAGTTATTTAGCAAAGCAAGTGTTCCAAAGACATATTGGAGTGGGCTGCCCTAAGGCAGAGTGTCTTTTTTATTTCAAAAACAAAGAACAGCAGGAGCTCACTATGTAGCTCTGGCTAGTCTGGAACTCACTATGCAGACCAAGCTGGCCTTGAACTCAGAGATTCACCTACCTCTATAGCCCAGGCTGACCTCGAAGTCCTGGCACTCCTCCACCTTCCTCAGCCTCCCGGGTGTTGGCATTGCAGGCATGCCTCACCACACTAGTGGGCCCGTACTCCTTGGGTCTCTGTCATGAGTGGGACTGCTGCCGTGTGCCTGTGGGGGTCCATCAGCATTCCCACAGCCGTGTACATCAGTGGCAGTGGACATGTGTTCCTGAAGGCTTTTCTGCAGGACTGGGCTCTTGCCTTGGGCCAATCATGAGATTGGGAGGTATGGAGCTTTACACCTGAGTTTTGGTTCTCAGCTACTAAGGCCCACCCCCCCCCCCCCCCCCCCTCCCGCCCCCCCGCATCTGTTGGGACTGTGGCCATCTCTTTCGCTGCTCCCACCTGCTGGGAGAAAGACTCCAAATCAAGACTGCAAGATTTTGGGAGCCAGGGTGTGGAGCCAGGCATGTTGGCCCACATCTGTAATCCTAGCACCATGGGACTGAAGCAGGAGTGCCATGAGTGTGAGGCTAGCCTGGGTTATCTATTGAGACTCCCCACCTAGTGTGTAACAGTCCATAATAAAATTGGCATGCTAGCCTTTCTTAGGTGTGTAGGCCGCTGGAGTTTAATGTCGTCCTGTGTGCAGCTGCTGCCTGCCACCTTCCAGCTGCTGCGCATGTGCTGAGCCCTGAGACCCTGGCTTGCAGCCTGCGTCCGCTGCACTTCTCAGGCACCTTCCGAGGCTCTGGAAGAGCCTCCACTACACGAATGGCAGGTGAAGGCCACTTTCTGTCTTTGGGGGTGGGGGCGATGTGGAGACAGGGTCTGGTTAGGAAGCCAGCCTGGTACTCACTCTGTAGTTCAAGCTGGCCTAGAACTCATGCAGTCCTCCTGCCTTAGCCTCCCAAGTGCTGGGATTATAATGATGAGCCCCATGCCTAGAGTAGTCTACATCTTCCTTTGGGCTGACCAGTGGGTGTGGGCAGCTTGTAGGCCTCAGTCTACCTAGGCTTGGGTGTGATTTTCTATGCTGCCTTGAGGCTACCTACTAGACAAGTGGTTCTAAAATACTGTGACCCTTTAATATAGTTCCTCATGGTGTGGTGATCCCCAACCATAAAATTAGTTTCGTTGCTACTTCTTAACTGTAGATATGAATTGTAATGTAAATATGTGTTTTCCAATGGTCTTAGGTCATTTGACCCCAGGGGGTCGTGACTCACAGGTTGAGAACCACTTACTAGATGGTTTTAGTGCTTAGGGCTAGGATTGTCCTGTCTCTGTAGGTGTCCTGTCTACACACCCTGGTCTACCCCCTAGCCCAAGGGCAGGGACTTCATGTGACCGGCATTTCCTGGAACTCCACAGGCTCTGTGCTGGCCTGTGCTTATGGTCGGTGAGTGACAGCTGGGGTGTTTGGGAAATAACGAGGTCCCAAGACTTGTTTGGGCCTCTGTTTCATTAGCTTCAGGGTAAAGGATTAGGTAAAGAGCAAGGGAGGGGCTGAGAGCCCATGCCTCAAGGCCCACCTCCCCACCTGGCAGTGAGCCCTGAGCTCATCTTGGCCACCAGCCATTACTCTGGTGTCTCTTGCTGGATTCTCCATGGTCCCACCAATGCATAGATACACACTTGGGGTCTGAGAACCCTTTTCCCTACCAGAGTCTCACTATGTAGCTTAGGATGGCATTGGTCTCTTTGACTCAGTGCTGGAATTACAAGTGTCCTCTGCTTACAGTGGGCTATTGATCGCCCAGCTCAAAGGCAGAGTCCGCATGTGACTAGCATTTTCTGTTACACCCAGTGTACAAACAGGGCACCTGCAGTGACATCATACCTGGCTTGGGAACTCTTTTCTAGGGAGCATTGTGCCCTTTTGAGTGCCACAGAGGAACCTGTGAATATACCCATAGTACAGTCTGGGTGTGAAGGGGGCACAGGCTAATTTTTGCAGGGGTTAGTGGGGCGGAGATGGAGGAAGTGCTGGGAGCCCTGGAGGTCACTCAGGCATGTCCTCATGCAGGCTAGACGATGGGGACTGGAGCACGCTCAAGTCTTATGTGTGTACCTGGAACCTGGACCGCCAAGGCCTGAACCCCCAGCAGCCGTCAGTAGTGGTGGAGGTGTCTAGTGCTGTCATGTGCCTGGCCTTCCATCCCACACAGCCCTCACACATTGCAGGTAGGTGCCAAGCCTTCCCCCGCCTCTTCTCTTACCAAGGTTCTGCTTTCCACCCAGCTATGGGCAGCCAGGAAGCTTTTGGCTGGCCTGTCAGCTTCTGGCCAGGGCAGGCCACTTGGGAGTCAGTGAGGTTGCCCTGGCCCTCTGGCTTGTCTGTAGCTGGGGGATAATCTGCCCGTGTGGACCTGTGAGGGGGTGGAGCTTAGAGGAAGGAGTCATTTGGAAGGGGCTGAGTCTGGCTGTTGAAGAAGCAGGATGAGAAAAGCTGGATAAAGAGGTGTGCTACTCGGTTCTGACAGCAGATGTGCCTGCTGGAGGGGTGGGTTGCTGGGCACGGGCCTCAGCTTTCTGTGGGGAATGGTCCCCAAGGTGCAGCAAGGAGAGACTAAGTTTGAGCCCCAGGAACTAGGATCCTCCCCCCCCCCCCC
>CABHPP010112265.1:537-21199 GCA_902168425.1 Peromyscus attwateri | reverse complement strand
TAGTGTGTAGGTGTGTGTGTGTAGTGTGTAGGTGTGTGTGTGTGTGTGTGTGTGTGTGTGTGTGTGTGTATGTGTGTGTTTGTAACATCAACAACTGAAAAAGAGGCCAGGAATTTGAGAGGGAGTTGTAGGTCTTGATAGTGACTGGAGAGAGGAAAGGGAAGGGGAATGTAATTATATTTTAATTTTTTTAATTTAAAAAACTCTAGGACCAAGTCAGAAGTTTCTTAACCCTACCCTGTCACTGAAATAGGCACTTGGGCCTTATGAGGGAGAAGTTATGTTTGTGAGACTAGAGACCTGAATTTTATCCCCAATTGCAACATCCCTGAGCTGGGCATTTCTCTTCCCAGAAACAATACAATCCTACCCTATAGAATTTCAAAAGCATCAGATAAAAGGTGTTATTTAAGGAGGCATTATTGTTACTATTAGAAGCACTATCATGTCTTTCACATCAGTGTCTAAGGAAAATATGCTTTATTCACTAAAAGAAGGGAAAAAGTAATTATATGCAGCCTCTTTGAAGTTGCTGAGAGGGTGGTATAGACATAGACAAAGACAAAGCTTCTTTCTCAAACAGGTGCTTAGAGCACTGGATCCCTATCTTTTAAAATATGTGGCTATCTTTGAAGCATATAAAGAATTCTACTCTCTCTCTCTCTCTCTCTCTCTCTCTCTCTCTCTCTCTCTGTCTCTCATACACACACACACACACACATATGCACGCACATGCTACAGAGTCATCTTTTTATGATATGTTGTTTTTAAATGCATAAAAAGAAGCTAAAATAAATTCAACTACACTTATAAATAAACTTATGTTTCATTCATAGTTGCAGTATCTACTTGCTTTGTGAAATAGTATTGCATGGATATGTAAAGTATATTTTATTGACTCTATAAGCAGCAATATATTTATATATGGACCTATTCCATCCATAGCCATGAATCAATAGTCAGTAAATACGTACTCATGAAAAGCTAGTTTGAAATATATTGTATGAAAGCCCAGGCAATGGATAGAGATTAGCCAGACTCCTGGCTCACACATACTACAACTAGACTCTATCCTCAAGCCTAGAAGCATTCATTATTTTTCTTTTATGTATTTCAAAGGCATATTTCAAATACAAAGATACAGGACCTGCTATTGATTTATGTAAGCAAATAGCTTTAGCAAGACCATTATGCCTTTTATTTATATATTTTTTATATATCTATTATAATATATACCAAAGTTTTAAACTACTTTTTTGTGCATTTAGGTTTAGAATAGGCCTGTGACATAGTCACAAGAAACAATTTTGTATTTTCAAGATCACCTTTCAAGACCACTAGCAGTCCCTTTAGACTCCTGAGAAGCAGCTCGTGTTTGGGGAGGAATTGAAGGCTAAACTTTTTCCTGAAATTTTATATGAGAAGTTTGGTAGCCCATCTTTTATTTTCATTGCTTAATTATCTAAACCCAGTTTGGACGTGATTTCCCACAGTCAACCTCCATGACTTGGCAGACTACACTCATTCAAGACATGGGATGTGGACCTGTAAATCAGAAAAATCTACAAGTAGACAAAGAAAAGAAAGGGAATAGCCACCACAGCACAGTCTTGGTATTCTTTTATTTTAATTAATTTATTTATTATGTCTACAGTGTTCTGCCTGCATGTTTTGCCTGCAGGCCAGAAGAGGGCATCAGATCTCATTATAGATAGTTGTGAGCCACCATGTGGTTGCTGGGAATTGAACTCAGGACCTTTAGAAGAGCAGCCAGTGCTCTTAACTGCTGAGCCATCTCTCCAGCCCCAGTCTTGGTATTCTTAAAGCAGCTTTTCAAGGATTATAATGTTGTCTATGCCAAATGTTCTTTATTTATTATTTATCAATCAGCATATGTGTTGATAACTACCACATTTTAAAACTTTCAAATAAATGCACAATACAAGGAAATGTTACCAGAAGATGAAATTAAAGAGCGACATCTTTGTCATGGAGTTCTGAGATGAAAAGGACTGCTAAGTGATGGGGTGCAAAAGAATATTTGAGGATTAATCCTATGAAAACTCAGATATTTATCCTTTAGCTCTGATTATAGGGAAACCAACCAAGAAATCACATCCTTGACTAAAGAAAGTGTTAATACTTTTGTTCATATCTTAATTGCTACATTCCTGAATGCCAAATGCTGGAAGGGTTATTCATGAATGCAATGGTAGAACAGAATAAGCCATCCTAAGTAAGAATGCATCTATAGGAAGATCTATTGTAACATATAGATTCAATACATAATGTCCTTTGCCTGTCTTCCTAAACACAGAATTGTTTGTTCTTACCAACTCTGACTCAAGTCCTGACTTTCAATTTTATCATCACCTGACCACCTTCAAACTGTATTAGAAGCCAAAGTTTGAAGAAGAAAAAAAAAAACAGCCTTGTGATAGACAGACTTATGGAATATCATCTCCTCCAGTGGAGGTAAACTTATATGCAGAGTTTACAGGGTACTACTCTTATGATTCTGCTATAGAAAAGGCCAAAGGTGAAAAGAATTTTAACATGTGATCAAGTTGCTAATGATTTTAATTAATCAAAGGGAAATTTTCTGATTAAGACCTGGCTGAAAAAGATGAGCAGTCTAAAAGAGGGGCTAGGACTGCCCTTAACTCTCGCCATTATAGTCTCTAAAGAAGAAAGTCACCAAGAATCATACAGCCACAATGCATTACGTTATGCCAAGAATTTGAAGAAACTTAGGAGCAGGATCTCCTAACCAAGCCTGAAAATGAGAACTCCACCTTGCTGACTCCTTGACTGGAACCCTATGAGATCTTGAGAAAAGTTCCACTAATCTGTACTTAGACTGGAGAATCACAAGAATTTTGACATAGTAAATATGCACTGTTTTAAGCTACTGAAATAGGAGAAAATTTGGCTCAGCAACAGGAAATGGTTATAGGCAAACACATTCACTTTTCTATTTTCCAAGAAAGCACTAAGAAGAAATGTAGACCAAATGACAGGTGTGATCAAGTGGAAAGAATGCTAGATGAGGCATGAAGGCTTGGTTCAGGTCTTGGCCCTGTATGACCTGGAGCAACCTCCTCAGCCCCTTGGATCCTATAGCCTCATTTGTCAAATGTGGTTAATTTAAGTAGCCTGGTCCTTTTCACCAGGTTCTGAGGAAGGACTTTGAAAGCTGAAAAGAGCTGGTCTTATCCTGAAATGACACCTAGCATATTCATGGTAGGTGAATCCATTCATTTAAACTTCAAATAATCCTACAAGTAGATGCAGGTATATGATCACTATCTCCATTTCTCCGATGAAAGAAATAAGAATCAGGCAGTTTAAAAGTCTTGTCGAAGATGGCACAATTGTTCCATAAGAATAAACACTGAAACCAAGGCTTTCTGTTCCAGGTTCTATAGTTCTAAACATTGCATTATGTTGCCTCTTAGATCTTTAATAAGTCTAGGAAATCCACTCCCTCTGGAGCAAGCTGAGCCTTGATACCAAGATACTCTGAAAAAGGCTCCAGATCCTCAGCTGAGAGTTATCCCTCTAAGCCTCTGCTTTGATGCATTCTCTCAGATTTGTTATCTCAGTTTTTCCAACACAATCACATATTTTTCAAAAGAAATTCACCAGGAGGCAGCAACCCTCCTTTTCTTCTATAAAGTGACTTGGCATCATCCATATTGCTCGGTCCCAATGTCTCATTCCCAGCACCACCTCCTTCTACAGTTTCCCATTATTACTTAGCTGAGAGCACATGAACATCTGCTTACGACAAACACACTTAATTTCTCCTCAAACACAGATTCACATAAAAACCAGGCATAAAGAGAATAGAAACATTTTTATTGAATTGCTTTTAGGTACACTGCATGATTTCCATAATGTCTGCAGCCTGATTCTGCAAATCTCCAGGCATGCGGTATCAGCCCTCCATTTATCAGAAAAACACCAGAGCCACAGATGCCTTGCTTAAGGGACCACGTGGTACCGTTTCTTGCCTTTTGAAAGATTATCTCTTACCTTTCAATTCCCCAGAGGTTAAAAAATATTCTACCTCTTTTAATGGGGCGTTAAAGTTCTTAAGCTAATATGTGAAAGTCCTCCCTGAAGTTTAACTGAAATCCCCCTTGCTTCATTTTAAGCATGTAAGATTTCATTCCGGTTTCAAACCAGCTTTAAAAAACCACTTTCTCTGACATCCATAGATTAACTCCTTAAGCCTTCAGTATTCCTGAAATCCATACACTTATCACCATATTTATATAATAATATTCTGTACATTGGCTACTACTCTAGCAAAACACTTGTCTTCATGTCCGCTACATGTGTCATAGTGACTGGCACATTTTTCAAAACTGATAAACAATTAATGAGTGAATAATTGAGATCTCTTTTTGTCTCTTGTTGATTAATAAATCCCCAAATTTCCTTGTCTGTTGACTCTACTTCTAAAAGCTCTAGGCCACAATTCCCTTGACTATCATATGATCATATCTATTTCCATGGAGTGACTAAGTTGGGAATCATCATATTATACACAGGCACAACCAAATTTAAACGTTAGTGATTAATTGAATTAGTAAAATTGTCTGTTTCTATTACATTCACTAGGGCAGATAATTATTTGGAAAATGATTCAAGTAATTTTAAAAAATTATTTTAAAGTGTTTTTACACAAGTCATCTCCGTCTGTATTTTCTTCTGAGGGGAAATATGATATATCAAGAGCCACCTAAAATTTAAAGTAAAGAAAAAAACAAACTTGAGTTTAAAAACTTGGAACTTCTGTATGTGCTCGGGTATCTCACTAATGTTTTCTGAATGTGTTGTTCTGTTAGGTTGAGATGTAATCATAAATAATTTGTAATGTTGTTAGGACAAACTGTATATGAAAATATTTCATCAATGGAAAACAAATATTAATGATGATAATAATTGATTTATATGCAGTTTTCTTAAAACTGTAGTTTTCAAATTCAGGAGGAGAATTACTTCCCACATTTAACATAGTTTGATACGTTTCACTATAGGAAAGCACTGGTTGATTACATTTAGCTTTCAGGTCACTGTGACTCATAACCTTTTCTTTGATGTGTGGAATACATCAATCTTTTCAACTCTGTTTTTAGTAAGTTGTTGGGTTGGAAAGATACCTCAATTTTGCTTACTTGTCTGTCTGTTGTTTATACAGGGTCTCACTCTCTAACCCAGGCCAACCTTGAACTCACTATGTAGCCCGGACTAGCTTCACTGGTGGTAATCCTGCTGCCTCTTGCCTCCTGAGTGCTAGGATTATAGGCATTTGCCACCACACACTGCATTGTTATTTTTTGTTCTTTTGGTCTCCTGTGACAGTTCATGTCTGTTTTCTTTTCCTTTTTTCTAATAAGATATTTTTGTTACTAACATATCAAGGTCACTTTGAGTTTTTCACTCTGACATCTGTCAAAAGCCTTAGTGACAGGCACCTTAGAAACGCACAGATCAGCCAACAATCTGCATGTTCTTCCTCTATAGAGGAAATATATGACTACTGAGGCCATCTTTGTAGATGTGTCAAAGTTACAGAAATTAAATGGATACAAGCAATATTTTAGAAGTTCTTTTTTGTATCAGATAGAAGTGTTATCTCATTCTGCCAGTAAACATAGCACAAGCTGCTCAGATGCAGACAGACCAACAAACACTCAGGCATCTTTCTGTGTCAGCCTCACTAGTGAGTGAGCTTCTGTTTAATCATCACAGGCAATACGGAAAGTGCCAAGGTTATTTGTTTCTCTTTATAACATGATGATAAGACCTTATTGCTAAAGACACCACTTACTTATGTCATCAAACATGAAGAAATGGAGCTGGTGTCAAACTGGAAGCTTCACTCATTGTGACTAATGTTCTGGTGCTGGGAGGTACTTTGCATGCTGCTGGAGCAGAAAAGTAATAATATCACCCAGCTACAAAAACTGTAAACCTACAACAACTTGCCTGCAAGATATATTGGTATAATAATGGCACAAATATTATGCTCAGTAACCAACCACTTTTGACTGGATTTAAGGTTCACTCTGGACCCCTTATCTGACACTGATAAAGTAGCCAAGAACCTGAGACTATGTATGTTATGGGTGCTAGGGGAAGCCTACTACTATCATTCAGCTAAAGTAGCATAACAATAAAATGTGATACCCATAGATTAGAACACTATTCAACACTCATCAGAAAAGATTCTTCTGGAAGTGTGTGCTATTAACACAAAAACCCACAACTGGACAATATGCAAAGAGTGATAGACTTTGGAACACTTTATCTTTAATGAAATGTCTTTATCAAACCTTCCCCCTCGAGGCTCACAGATCTATGAAAGAGGATGTAGAAAAATTCTGAGAGGCAGAAGTGGTGTTCTAAAGAAATAACTTTATCCAGACATGACAAGACTGATACACATATGAAGTCACAGAGACTATGACAGCATGCACAATACCTACACTGGTTCAAACAGACAAAATCCTAACACTAGGAAGGGTAAGTAGACACAAAGTGCCAACCCTAACCAAAAAGCTATTTGCAATTGATGTCTGCAGGGAAATGGAAAATCCAATGAACTGTCACTGGGCATATCAACCACATGCCCATACCCAAGGTCAACACAAAATGGACTCCATGTTTGTTTGTTTTATGTTTTGTTTTGATGTTTTTGTCTTATTTTTATTTTTAGTTTGTTTTGGTTTTCAGTTTATTTGGGGTTTCTTTTTTCTTTTGAGAGAGAGAGAGAACATAAAGTTGGGTAGAAGGGAGGTCTGAGAGGAGTTGGGGGAGAGGAAAGCATATGATCAAAATATATTATTGTATGGAAACAACTTAAATAAGTTATTTTTTAAAATTTTTAAAAGACCTATACTTTGGGTAGATTTTTATGGCACTGAATTTGGCATTGATTTCATGGATATAACATTTAAAACACTGACAAAAAAACATAAAGAGTGCTGAAGCTGTAATTCAGTGGTAAAGTGCTTATCTAGTGTGAGTGAAACCCTACATTCAGTCCCTAGTACTGAAAAAAATACATATGCATTAGAATTTATAAAAAAAAATAAGCCAGGCAGTGGTGTTGCATGTCTTTAATCTCAGCACTCAGGAGGCAGAGCCAGGTGGATCTCTGTGAGTTCGAGGCCAGCCTGGTCTACAGAGCGAGATCCAGGACAGGCACCAAAACTACACAGAGAAACTCTGTCTCAAAAAAACAAACAAACAAACAAACAAAAAAAGAATTCTATCACACCAACAGATAAAAAGTATGACTTACTGAAATACTTCTTAAAGGCAAAAGGAGCACAGAATGGATAACATAAAGTTACATATAAATATCAGCTATGCAAAGTGAATAGTCACGGAAAAGGGAAAATAATTTTCATGAATGTTTCTTCCTTATTGAATTGTTTGGAAAAAAAGTTGTTCTATATTGTGATGGTTAGTTTTTTGTTAACTTGACACAATCTGTGAAGAAGGAAACTCATTTGAGAAAATAGCTCCTTACATTGTTCCTAGGCAAATCTGTAGGCCATGTTCTTGCTCGATGACTGAAGTGGGAAGGCCCAGCTGACTGTGAGTAGTTGCAGCCTGTGCAGCTGGTCCTAGAGTTTTATATTCAAACAGATTAAAACTGTATCAACTCCCTGGTTTTCAAGATTTTGAGCTTGTTTGGAAAAATAACACGATTTTTTCTACTATACAATTTAAAGGCAGCAAATATAGAAACCCCTCACCCTCTATAATCGGAGAATCTAGTTCATCATAATAAAGTGATTTCCATGTATCTACAGCTATACCAATATATGTCTATAAATATATATTAATATATCTATATATAAACCTACATCAATGCTGATATGGATATGTAAAGAGAGAGAAAAAGAGCAAGACAGAGAAAGATGTATCCCATTTGTTCAGTTTCTCTGGAAAACCCTAATAATTTATAGATACATGAAAAGATAGAGCTGCCACAAATGCCTACAAGGAAACACAAAGCTGGTAACAGGATTTGTTAGTTAGTATTAGGACAATAAAACTTTTTTGTTTGTAGCACAAACTGTTAGAAGGTCTTATTAATATAAACAAACCTGGAGCCAAATATTGGGGTTAACACTGGAAGATCAGAGAGACAGAACAAGCCAAAGCTAACCTCACCTGGCCAACTTCTCAGCTGATCTTGTTTCATCAGACTGGAAGCCTCTGTGTCCTCATCTGAATGGATCTCAGCTGAACTGCTGCTCAAAAGCCTAAAAGCTTACCGAGGATTCTAGTTCCTGGTCCTCACGCCTTGTATACCTTTCTGCTTCCTGCCATCACTTCTTGGGATTAAAGGTGTGTGTCACCATGCCTGGCTGTTTCCAGTGTGGCTTTGAACGCAGAGAGATCTGGATGGATCTCTGCCTCTGGAACACTAGGATTAAAGGCATGTGTTACCATTGCCTATCCTCTATGTTTCATATTGTGGCTGTCCTGTTCTCTGACCCCCAGATAAATTTATTGGGGTGCACAATATATCAATCACAATTGTTTAACTTGTATACTTTCTTATTTTACTTAATTTTTTAGTCAAAATATAATTACAGCATTTCATTCCCTCCCATTACTCCCTCCAGTCCCTTCTGTGTCATCTTCCCCTCCTTCCCCTTCTCAAATTCACACCCTCTGTTTCTTTAATTATTGTTGTTGGTGTGTTTGTGTTTGATAAATGTATAAATGTAACCTGCTGAGTTTGTACAGTGTTATTTGGATGAGCATGGGATTAGACAGCCATTTTGGGTACTTATTCATAGGGGTCATTGTTTCGGTTCCTAGGCATCGCAATTGAGTCAGACTAGTGATTGCTTTTCTTTTTTTTTTTTCCTTTTTTATTCATTTTACATACCAACCACTGATCCCTCTCACATCCCTCCTCCTGTTCCCCCCAATCATCCTCCCCCCGAAACCCCTCATCCCCTCCACCAAAAGGGTAAGGCCTCCCATGGGGAGTCCACAAAGTCTGGTACATTCACCTGAGGCAGGACCAAGCCCCTCCCCCTGGTACCTGAACTGGCCTACCCCAGTAATCAGATTGTGAATACCCTAACTGTCATCATAGAGCCTTCATCCAGTAACTGATGGAAGCAGATGCAGAGATCCACAGCCAAGCACCAAGCCAAGCTCCAGGAGTCCAGTTGAAGAGAGTAAAGAAGGATTATATGAGCAAGAGGGTGTCATGATCATAATGGGGAGGTCCACAGGGAC
The DNA here is from genome assembly GCA_902168425.1 of Peromyscus attwateri. Lineage (NCBI taxonomy): Eukaryota > Metazoa > Chordata > Mammalia > Rodentia > Cricetidae > Peromyscus > Peromyscus attwateri. Next base: position 11,914 of record CABHPP010112265.1, on the reverse strand, counting down.
AACTGAACCAAGCTCCTAGGAACTCATGAACTTAGACCGACAGCTGTGGAACTTGCATGGGACCGGACTAGGCCCTCTGCATACCTAGTTGCTTTTCTTTTCTTCTGTTACTCTGATAGCTATTACTCAGGGAGGAGGCGTTTGGGTCAGACTGACCTTGGTTTCACTGTGCTGTGTATCTGAAGTGTGTTGTGTGGTGTTTTGGGCAATATGGACTTACCTTCATGTCGTTGGAGCCAACCAATGATAGCCTTAACCAACAACTCAAAAGGAAGTTTCTCATGCCTGGTACTTGGGTTTTATTAGATCATCTATAACTCCTGGGAAGAACATTTTCCCTCAGTGGCATAACTTGCTTTCAACTATATAAATGTATATGCATACACTTATATGTGTTATATGAATTTTTATGTAAATATAAAAATATGATTCCTTATACCTATTTCAAACAATTTACTATTGTTTGTCCATCTGCCCTCCCCCTCTTCCGTACTGTGCCCCCGTCCCCCGCCCCCAATTAATACCCACATCCCATTTCCTCCTTTGTAGCACCTGTATCCTGCTCCTCCCCTCTTTAGAGCTCCTTCCTCAGCCCCTTTGTCTCTTTTTAGACTTTCCTAGTTTCTATGGTTACGCCAGGTCATATATTCACTTCTGAAGATTTGAAGCTAGGATCCACAAACGAGAGAGAACATGGGACATTTATGTTTCTAGGTCTGGAGCACCTCACTCAATATACTTCCTTGTGGTTTCAAAGGTTATACGATGAATGTTTTGTCTGTAAAATGATACCATATTCAAAGAAACAGGAACAGGAATAAACATAACATTATGAGGCTTTTCAAAAGGCAAGCCCCAGAAATAGACACTAAGTGCCTTAGAAAGTAAGGTTCTCTGGGAAGGAAAAGCTTCTCAAAACAGATAGGCTATAGTAGATTAAAAAAGCAGTGAGAGCCGGGTGTTGGTGGCGCACGCCTTTAATCCCAGCACTCGGGAGGCAGAGGTAGGCGGATCTCTGCGAGTTCAAGGCCAGACTGGGCTACAGGGTGAGTTCCAGGAAAGGCGCAAAGCTACACAGAGAAACCCTGTCTCGAAAAACCAAAAAAAAAAAAAAAAAAAGCAGTGAGAATGGATGAAGTCATCTTATTCATCTTATACAGAATAGAGGTGAAAAGCCAAATGCTGTATCAGCCTTGCTGGGATTTATATAAGACAGAGTTCATAAACTTGCAAACCTTATCCATGTGTTCTTTTAACTAAACTGCTTGTCTTTAGCAGTTGCCAACATCTAAAAATGTGATGATTTCATATAAAAAAAATTGTGTTTCTATCTTCTCTCAAAAAATGAAAAAAGAAATCTGGCAACCATTAGATGGCAAGTCCCACACAGCAACAATCAGCTTAAGATTAGACACAAACTATATCCTTTATATGGAAAATCTGCCTCCTAATCACCACAGTTCTCAGCCACAAGAAATGATTTGCATCATGTGCTTAATGCTTATTTGAGTTTTCAAAGCTTCACACAGGAAGTTAGTGAGTGGAGAGTTTTTGGACAGACTGAAGATGGTTCTACATGTAATATTATAGAATTTAGACCTTATTTAACAGGGATCAGATAGCTACTGGAATTATTTTTGAGTTGGTGAGTAACCATGACACAGGGTGTGATGAGAAAGTTTCAACATAAATACAGCTTACAACATAATTTTGACATAAAAGAAACTTTTATGACAGTACCCGTGGGAAAAGAAACTAAAGACAAATATTAAAGATAAAAAAGGAATATTTGTATGCAATGGTAAAAATGTACATAATTAATAATTCAGCCCTCGTGTGGAGCAAGGGGAAAGAAGGTGACCATCAGGGAAGGCTGGCATAACTGGTAGACATAAACGAGAGAACAATGATAATACTAAGGGCATTAGAAACTGAAGAGTTAGGATGTACTTAGGAGAATGAAATAAGTTCATGCCAGCTCTTAGGTAGGTCTTCAAGTTTGTTTTTCAGGTTAAAATGCACAATCATGCCACTCTTCTCTGAATCCTCACAGGATTTGGGATAAAACATATATTCAATAAATGCTATTTGTGTTCAGTGTAAGTTAAGTGCCATAGCAAGATAAATCATAAACTTTTGAGGATGGTAGACTAGGGCTCAGAAAAGAGTCTGAAAAGAGAAATATAGGTCTGGATGTCATACACAAAAGAGATAACAGAAACTTTAAAAAATAACAAAAATAGCATGGTAGAAATTGAGATGAACCAAGAGCAGAGGTCTAAAACTCAGAGAACAGCTATACTAAATAGATAGGAAAAATGGAGAAGAAAAAAAATTGTAAAGAAGATGAGGCATGGATTGATTAATAGAAAGCCTATTATAAAGTATAAATGGAGAAATGGTTTCTAAGATAGAGAAGTCAGGTATATCACTGTGGATTAATCAAAGAAACATAATGCAGAAGCAAGTCACAAAGTATGATTCTATATGCATGCAATTGAAAAGCAGAAGACCTAACACTATTATGGAGATAGGCATATGAACTTATATATGCAGTAAAATGTTTTTTTTAAAAAGAAAGGTAATTAATTAACATAAATGTCAAATTAGTGCTTAGGAGTTAGGCAAGAAGAAAGGTATAAGGAAATATACATTTATTTCTCAAAACTTGTAGTAATTATATGGATATTTCCTATGTTATCAAACTTTGTGCAGTTAAAAAAGAGAAAGAGCCTGGTATCATGTCCAAATTTAGAAATTCATACTCTAAATATACAATCATATAAGCAATAAAATGCAAATGCATTTGACTATCTAAAAATGTTAGCTCTGGGGTGTGTTGGCACACACCTTTAATCCTAGCACTCGGGTGGAGAAGAAGGTGGATCTCTGTGAGTTCGAGGCCAGTCTGGTTTAAGAACAAGTTCCAGTATAGCCAAGGCTACACAGAGAAACCCTGTCTTGAAAAAAAAATTAGCTGCAACATTGTTATAGCAGTAATTAGGGTATAGCACAAATGTACTTTAAGACCACTGCAAAAAACTTGAATCCATCCCTACAAGTGTGTCCATTCATTTTAATAATGCAAATATCTATATACTTACCAGAAATATGCTATGAAAGACAACTTTTGAAGTGGAGAAAGCAATCTACAGGACAAAGCATTGACTTTATTAAGAAGTTGGAGTCAGTCTCTTCTTCCTGCTTCTCCTAAAGCATTATGGAAGTATGTGACTGAGGCAGAGTGCAGCCACAACAGATATACACACACAACACTTCTGGAAGACCATCCAATCAACTCTTTCAGTTAATATTCCTTGGGAGTCTGACATAATCCAGAGTAAGTTTGAGAACCTTTTACACTTTACAATTCTCTAAATAATCACCCAAGAAAAAAATTGTTTAAATGAGGAAGGAAAAAATTGAGGCAAGGTATATTTGGTTATTTCAAAATCTCCAGAGCCTTGACTAGAACAGTTTCATTAGCGGGATCAAAAGATAGACTGTAGGAAAAGGAAGTACAGTAACAAGAGGATAGCATTGTTTGGGGGAAACCTGGAGGTCAAAGGAAGACAGTTTCTGGATGGTTGCTAAGAATGGCTAAACTAAGATAAATTATGAGTTCTTTTTTTTTTTTTTTTTTTGTTTAACGATTGGGACTTCAAAGGACTTGGGAAACTGAGGTTGTTTACAGGAAAAAGGAGAACCATCATTTAAGAGCTATTGACAATGGTAAAGGAGAGCCTAAAATGTTTCAGAACAAAGTCAAAGCTAGGAAGGGATGAGCTGAAGCATTCTAAGGGAACAATTGAATAAGGCAGTCTTGATGCATATGCTTTTTCTTGAGGAGAAAACAGAAAGAGCACGAACTCTGCAAACACAGGCTAATGCCTGAGCCAGTAGACTATCAGACAGGGTAAGCACAAAAGAACAGCATCTTGTTATGGTCAAAACATCATTTTCAGGCAAATGAAAACAAATTTATGGGAAACAAAGGTCAAAGGCAAATATGAAGGGATTGAGGAATGAACCTAAAAGGAAATTTCAGTGTAGAAATTCAAAATTATCTCATTAGTATTGAAAGTAAAAGAAAAAGAAGAGAAATGTATATAAATACAGGTGACACTTTATTCAATAGAGATGAGACAGAAAAAACTAAATGAAATCATGTTGAAATTCCAAATATAATATTATAGTCATTGTTTATATATTTCAGGCAGGAATATGCATGTGAAAAGTAATATTCCATGGCTTTCCTCAGGTCTGTGGACATCTTCACACTGTACTACTTCTTTTGGCCAAGGTGTGGTAGGCCTCTGAAGTCTAGCGTAATGAGAGGCTTTGTCTTTTGGTACAAGAAACTCAAGCTATGAGTGCAAGCTATCTTTAAATGATGTGCTCCACATTTTTTTCCTTGAGCTGGGAAGAGATAAACTCAAATATAATTTTTAATAGATACGACCCCCCACCTTGGCCCTCTGGACAATTTTGCTCAAAACCAGCAAAAATAGTATCAAGGCTGCCCTCTCTGGCCTTTGCTTCTTGCATTTAGAAGTTCTCTTTCAACAATGGTTTTTACTTATTTGACCTGATTTTAACAAGGTGCACAGCTCTATTTTCATGATAGAATGAGTCTCTTCACAGTGTTTTGCATAACGTAATACTGGAAAAAAATCTAATGTGACATGACTGACAAATACCATATCTAGGAAAACTCAAAAAGAAAATCTCAAAGTGACCTATCTTAAGAGGCAGACTGCAAAATCACAACTATTCCTTAACCCTAGTAAAGCATCTCACAAGATGAAAGATACTAGAAGCTGTTGTTGGGTAAAACTAACTAGTCTATTGCAAAAAAAGAGCTCTGATGAGTCCATACACTTCCTAATGATACAAACATAATCCTCTTTATTTAGACACTAAAAATGGTTGATTACAGGCAATAAAATATATAATTGGGCCAAAAGGATGTGAAGTATATTTAGGAACCATGTGGGCTGTATTTCTTCTGTCAAGAATAAATAGACTGGAGGAGGGTAGGTCCACCAAATCAATACTGAAAGCAGCTGCCTGTGCTACCAAGTGGGTAGGGCACGCTGAAATTCTGAAGAAAGGCACCCCCAAACCTATTTCATTATGATGACTCCTGATTCTTTGAGGTTTCTTGTAATAAATTAAGATCATTCTATAGTTTGGTCAGGACTTAAGAAGACATCATTGGAATTAATGATCTAACCTCAGTGATTACGGTACCTTAGTACTACAAAGCAGGGTAGTACAGTTGAAATCCATTGTTTGTGGATTCCGGATTTGTGAATTAATCAGCTTACAACATGCTATTTATTTTTAAAATATTTTTGAGATTATAATCAATTATCTTTTTCCCTTCCCATTCCTCCATCTAAACCCTTCCATGTACCCTCTTGCTATCTTTCAAGCTCATAGCTTCTTTTTCTTTAATTGTTGACATATGTCAACATAAACACCATCTTCTCATTCTGTATATTACTTGTTTGTATGTTTTCAGTGGTGAAAGTTCTCTTTGATACAAATGGAGACCAGTCTAAAAAATTACAGCCAATCAAAATACAGAGTTGTAGAGCTCATTCATTCACAACTGATATATCTACAACACAGCTCCTGGACCTAAAGCTCAAGGATCATAGTGGGAGAGAGAGTAGAAAGATTGTAAGAACCACAGAAACAGGAACTTTGATGTGAGATTGTGTCTCTTAGAAATGTCAGGAGATACATATGAGATGTCTTACCAACATGGCTGCCTAAACATGACCTGAGCAAGGATGACAACAATGGGCATGCTAATGTACAAGGATGAAACTAATAAACATGCAAATGTCCTTAATTAACCCAAGCACGTTGCCTCATCCAACATATTTTCTAACTTCATCTATTTTCTTGCAAACTTGATAATTCCATTTTATTTTGCTGTTCTAATTATTACATTGTATATATTAACTATATTTTTGTTATCCATTGATCACTTGATGCACATGTAGGCTGATTCTATTTCCTAGCTATTGTGAATAGAAAAATCAACAAACATGAAAGTTTAGGTATTTCTGATATTGAATATGGAGCACTTTGAATATATTTCCAGGAGTGGCATAGCTGAGTCTTATGATAGTTCTATTTTTTAATTTTTGGGGCACCAACACACTGATTTCCATAGTGGCTGTACCAGTTTTCCTGTCCTCCAACAGGAAATACCATCTTTCACCACATCCTCACAGAAGTTTTGTCATTTGTTTTTTTAATGATAGCCATTCTAACTAGAATGAAATAGAACCACAAGGTAGCATTGATTTGCTTTTCCCTGGTAGCTACAAAATTGAAAATTTTCTCTAAACTGTTTACTGGTGATTTGCATTTATTCTTTAGAAAATTATTTAGTTTCACAGCCCATTTTTATTGGATAGTCTGTTTTCTTTAGTTTAGTGTGTTTTAGTTCTTTGTATACTCTAGATACTTTGTATACTTTAGTACTCTAGATATTACTCTATATATTACTCCTCTGTTAGATGTATAGCTGGCAAAGATTCTCTCTGTAGACGATCTATTCACACTATTAACAGTTTCTTTTGCTGTTAAAGACCATTTTAATTTCATGATGCCCCACTTTGTCAATTGTTAGCACTGTTTCCTAAACGACCAAAGTCTCATTCAGGAAGTCTTTGCCAATTCTTGCACCTTGAAGTGTTGCTCCTACCTTTTCCTCTAGTAGTTTTAGAGTTTCAAGTCTGTAGATGTAATTCTGAACGGTTTTATTAAATAAGAAACACAGAGCCAAATGCAGAGTTAAAAGCCCAAGAGGTCAGAGCAGCAGCCAAGAGCTAAGACCAAGACCACCTTCTTACCCCTCATTGTCGCTGTCATCCTTCCCCTCAGAAAGAGACCTACTTCCTGTGTGTCCTGTGTCTGTCTTTTTATTGACTTTCTGTTCTGCCTTCTCATTTGTTGTAAACCCAACCACATGGCCTCCTTATCACTGCCTGTCTATACAGACCTCCAGGTCTCTATGGTTGGTATTGAGATTAAAGGCATGTGTCTCCATGCTGGTGGTGTCCTTGAACACACAGAGATCTGCCTGTCATGTGATCGGGATTAAGGGCCTGTGCTACCACTGCCAGACTTCTGCTAACCCCCAGGCACTTTTATTTATTAATATACAAATAAAATCACATTTCAGCACAAATAAAATATCACTATACAAGTCTTACACTAAGTTTTCTGCTTTGTTTGTTTTTGTTTTTGTTTTCCCATTTGGTTGACATTTGTGCAAGGTGAGCAGTAAGGATCTGGTTTCATTCTTTTATGTGCATATACCTAATTTTTCTAACACCATTTGTTGAAGGGGTTGACTCTTCTCTAGTGAATGATTTCAAAATTTTGGGGAAAAAATCTGGTGGCTGTAGCAGTTTATGTTTGGATATAAGGTTTATGTCTGCATTTTTCTTTCCTACATTGATCCATGTGTCTTTTGTTTGTTTGTTTGTTTGTTTGTTTGTTTGTTTGTTTTGACAGAAAATTTCTCTTTTTGTTACTTTGGCTCTGTGGTATACCTTGAACAGAACTTGTGGGAGTAGCCAAGAAATGTCTGATCTGACTTAGGCCCACTCCATAAGGCAGAACCTATACCAGACACTGTTTTTGTAACCAAGAACCAGAGACTAGATAACGCAGAGACCTAGGGTAAAACCAAACACAACTGATCAAAAAAAATCAATAAAATGATTCCTAATGACAACCTGCTATACTGATAGATCAGCGCCTTGTCCAGTCATCATCAGAGAGGCTTTCTCTGGCAGCAGATGGAAATAGATGCAGAGACCCTCAGCCAGACATTATATGGAAAGATTCTAAATGGGAGGTCTCCATCAAATCCCTCCTCTTGGAACTCAGAGAATCCCAAGAAAGAGGAGACAGAAAGATTGCAAGAGCCAGAAGTGCTAGCAGATACCAGGAGAACAAGACCCTCTGAATCAACTAAGCAAAGTGCATATGAGCTCACAGTGATTGAAGCAGGAAGTGTTACAGGGCCTACATGAGTCTGTACTAGGTCCTCTGTGTATGTATTGTAACTATTAGCTTAGTATTTTTATGGGACTCTTGATTGTGAGAACAAGTGTGTCTTTTGACTCTTGTGCCTGCTCTTGGAACTCTTCTCTTCCTGTTGGGTTGCCATGTCCAACTTGGATGTGATAGTTTTTGCTTCATCTTAGTATATTTTATTTTGTCATGTTTGGTTGGTGCCTATTGAAAGCCTAATCTTTCCTAGTGAGATACACTCAGAGAAACTGAGTGGATCCAGAGGGGAGGGAGATGGGGAGGAACTGGGAGTAGTGGAGGGAGGGGGAACCTATAATCAGGACATACTATATAAGAAAAGAATTGATTTTCAATAAAAGAAAATTTATACATACATAAATAAATAAATAATAATAAATAAATAAATAAATAGAAGAGAAACCATACACCATAACAGGGCTATAACAATGCCTGAAACTGGAAGCGTTTTAATATTTGTATGAAAAATGGTCCCACTTCCCCCCAAAGACCAACCCTGGTTATAAAAGAACTTTCCATGAGCTTTGTCTAGGCAGTGTTCATGGGACTATCAGTTACAATGAGGGCTGTGTAGCTCAATCCCCTCCCCCATGCATTGTCCTGAATACCTGGCTTAACAAAGTGTCTGCATACATAACAAATATAACAGCCATACTCAACTTACAGGCTGTAAAAATTGCAATATGAATTATTAGTCAAGGAATAAAAGATGCATTGTAATTTTCCAAGAAAAAAGAATATATTGTATGGGAAGAAATCTATTTTCAATAAAGAAAAAAAGATAGTTACTGGCAGTTCAAATACTTAATGCAGACCTGGAGAGTGGGTGTACAAACCCCCCAAAAAAGGATTTAGTGCTGGGAAATGAAGATTGTGTGTACTATAAAGTAATAGTACCTAATTTTATTTTTAAATATTTATTTCTATTATAAAACCAATAATAAGAATAATAGATAATAAAATAATAAGCAAATAAAAAAGAAATCAGGGAAACAATCTCATTAACAATGAAAAAAATGATGATGATTAACTATCTCAAAACAAACCTAGGGCTGGAGAGATGGCTCAGAGGTTAAGAGCACTGACTGCTCTGCCAGAGGTCCTGAGTTCAATTCCCAGCAACCACATGGTGGCTCACAACCATCTGTAATGAGATCTGGTGCCTTCTTCTGGCCTGCAGTCATACATGCTGTATACATAATAAATAAATAAATCTTTAAAAAAAAAAAAACCTAACTGGGAAACACTGAAGAGAGAATTTGAAGAAGACATTAGAAGATAGAAAGACCTCTCATACTCATGAATTGGAAGAATCAATATTTTGAATTTACATGTGTGGGAGGTGTGTGTGTGTGCATGTTGAGAGTGACTAGAAAAAAAATGTATCACCATATTATCTATACAGGAGTAACAATTCACTTCACATGGCCGCTCCTTAGAAATTGTGAGACAAGAAAGAAGTGACACTATAGCATTTAACTGCAGTAAGCAAAGAATTATCAATCTAGAATTCAGAAAAATTGTTCTTTGAGAAATCAAGATATTCTTGGATGGAAGAAAATTACACTATTTTATTACAAGCAAGCATGAACTAGAAGAACAACTAAAGGAAGTTAGTAATGGAAAACCATTCCAGGAGGAAAATGAGAACATCAAAAATAAAGTAGAGCAACAAATATAAGTGACTGACTTAACGATGAGACCTTGTTTAGGCAGCCATGTTGAAGAGCCTTCTTGGGTGTAGCCTTTCTAATATTTCTAGGAGACACAATCCCACAATGCACTTCCTCTGGCTCTTACAATATTTCTGCTTCTTCTTCCACTATGATTCCTGAGCTTTGAGTGCAGGAGTTGACTTGCAGATGTATTGATTGGAGCTGGACACTGCACAGTCATTTGTTCTTTGCATTTTGATTGGTTGCGGTTTTCTGTAATGGTTGCTATCTGTTGTAAGGAGACATTCTTTCATGAGGGGTGAGATCTGTACCTATATATACATATGAGGATAAATATTTAGAATATAGTTAGGAATTATACTGGCTTAGTTAAAGCAATTGTTGTAGCTGCTCCTCTAAGATCCATGACTTCACTAGGCTTGGATAGTAGACTATATTTCAGTTCCAGACATGATTCCCTCTTGGTGAATGGATCTTAAGTCCAGTTAGAGAGCTATTGGTTACCACCAAGTTATGGGTCCCGCTATCCAACCCTTAGTGGCACTGTGCCATTATGGTCCTTGTTATAGACATGCTAACATGGAAAGGGGAAATATTATAAGGCTTCATCCCTAGACAAAGAACTATAGGCAACCAAGGAATTAAGGAATGCTGAGAATAAGAGAAATAATCTCCCCCAGGGAAGTGTCCCTAGATTCGTTGTCCAATACTGAGTGGTCAGCCCTGAAATTATATACATACAAATAACATTATAAGGACTGAGCAGGTTGTGTTTATATGTTTAGAAATATATAGGCATATATCTATGTAACAATAATTAAAGAAATAGAGGCCATGAAGTTGATAGAGAGTAAGGGAGGCACATGGGAAGAGTGAGAAGGAAGAAAGAGAAGGAGGAAATGATGTAAATATATTTTAATTTCAAAAAACAAAAAATTAAATTAAGACACTATTTAATAATAAGATATTAATTTATCAATAAGATACAATTCTCCATTTTATTCATAAAAAGGTAACTTATAATTCAATATTAAAAATATAATATTGTCTGCTGCATTTTCTTTTATCATTGTACTATTATTATTGATTGTGAAAAACAATGAATAATATCACCATACATATAGGTAATATATTTTTGTCATATTCACTACTTATATTTTATTTTAAATATTATAGATTATGTATGACTATATATTTTATATATTATACCTGTGGGATAGAGGAAAGTAAGGAAAAGTTTTTTATTATTATTATTTTTTAATTAATTTAATTTTACATATCAGCCACGGATTCCCCTAATCTCCCTCCTCCCACCCCCCAGCCTCCCCCCCAATGCTCCCCCCATTCCCACCTCCTCCAAGGCAAGGTCTCCCCTGGGGATTCAGCTCGGCCTGGTAGATTCAGTTGAGGCAGGTCCAGTCCCCTCCTCCCTACACCAAGGCTGAGCAAAGTGTCTCAGCATAGGCCCCAGGCTCCAAAAAGCCAGCTCATGCACTAAGGACAGGTCCCAGTCCCACTGCCTGGGGGCCTCCTAAATAGTTCAAGCTAATCAAATGTCTCACTTATCCAGAGGGCCTGGTCCAGTTCCATGGGGGCTCCTCAGCTATTGGTTCACA